>JAOVYX010008643.1:0-35054 GCA_035668315.1 Drosera spatulata | reverse complement strand
GTTACACCAATATAACGTTATGTTTAACGTTACGTATTCGTTATATCATTCGTATTCTTAAATAGCGTTATATATATGTATATATATATTTATTTGTATATTTAATATCAAAATTTCGGGGTATTACAAGAATAGAGGATTATGATGTCAAAGAGCTAACAATAAATCTGGAGCGAAATATTTTGTTTGGGCATTTGAAACCTATAAAAACAGTGAAGAAAACCGTATAGTTTAATTTATGAAAACTAATTTGGTTTAGGGACATATTAGCATCGATGATTTTTTAGAAGCTCTTTAGGGAAAATCTTAAAATATGATTGCTCTATGGATAATTATTATTGAAATAGTTACTTTATGGTTAATTATTACTATCTCCATTCCAAAAGAATTACAACCATTTAACTTAACACGATAATTTATGTGTGTGTTGTTTTGTTGTTGTTAAGACTCATTTGTCCTTTGATTTGTATGAGTAGGAGGAGTGAAAAAAAGAAAATAAAAGGAAAAAAAAAAGATGAGTTGATGTGATATAAAATAAATAGTGATGGTGTTTTGATATTTTTATAGGGAAAAAATTTCTAAATAGGATATTATGGTCATTTTTGTTGGGACATAAATGTTATAAGTTAATTGAGACCGAAAGAGTATTTTATATATTTATTCTTATGAAAGAAAGTGAGGGTTGGAAAAAAAATTATGAAATAAAATAATATGATATAAAATGAAAATAAAATTATCTTTTTATTATCGAAATTTTTTCCAATGGAAAAAAGTTACGCATGATTTGGACATTCCGATCAAAGTAATGTGACAATAATCCATTCACTCAGTTCACAGTACTCTCAACCATCTCCGGCAACCACGCCCCGCCGCCACCGACCACCACCACCACCATCTCTCCCTCTCAAAACCCCCAATTTCCACCACCGCAAAGTCCCCAAATCACCGAACCCTAATCGGACCAATGCGGCGCCAAATCCCCCTCGACCTCATCCACCGCCTCCAGATCTCGCTCCGCGCCGAATCCAACCTCAAATTCCCTTCTCACTCGGATCCCGCTAATCTCCCTAGCCTCGAGGAATTCATCGCCGATTTCGACTCCGACGATGGTGGGGTGAGGTGTGGGGGTTGTAAGGGGAGGTTGCTGAGGGGATCGGAGTCGATGATTTGTGTGTACTGTGGAAGAGGGCAAGGGGATGTGAGGGAGTCGAAGCCTGGGAAGATTGAATTCATTCGGACGGTGGGGTTTCGGTGGCTCTTGGAGTCGCTTGGGTTGGACGGATCGGTTAGTGGTGTGTGTGCTGCTGTTATGGTTTTTGATTTGAGAGTTTGGTTGATGTGAAAATTCGCTTGTGGTAATGCTTTTGGTTCGGCGAGTTCAGAGTGTTCAGTGTGATTGTTGCAGAAGCGATTGCTAACAAGCTGGTTATTAGTACAGTTTAGTTATCTTTTGTATGAAGGTATGGTTTAGTTATCTTTTGCGGGTTTGTGGTCGATTTTCATATGCTCATTTGGACTTTGGGGGTTTGGGGTTATAGTGTTTTCAAGGATGAGCATTGTGAACTGATGATTGGGCGTTGTATTGCATTCGATGTAAGAGAATTCGACACTGTGGAGATCTTTGTAGTGATGGTTTATTGAGTTGATGATTATGAATGGATCTTTTGTATCTTGGGAGTTCTCTGTTCTAGGAAGGAGGTGATGGTGTTTCCCACTTTGTAGACATAGTTGCTGGTATACCAACATGTGCAGAAAAACCAGCCCTAGACTTTTTATTTGATGCCATCGGCATTTTATCAATGTTTTTCTCTTTTAGCCATTAGCCTTTTTAAAGATTACTGAGACCAATCGTTCTTGGAATATTCAAGCGCTTCATGATTTTTATTCGTTTTAGCAATCTCTTATGAGGACTACGTTTTCCTACGTTTGTCATCCTCTTTAACCTTACAAAATTTGTGCAGGAAATGGTCACACCAACTGTTGATGATAGTCAAAGTAATAGACGAAAGAGTTCTCAAAATGCCGAGGTTCCACTCTCCGAGTTCCTTAATTTTGAAATAGAATGGCCAGATGACTCGGAGAGGTTTGGTGTGGCTCTTGATCATGAGGTAGAAGTTCCTGGTAAAAAGTTATTACACCTTGCTGGAGTAGAACTTGGTTGCCCCGTTCCTGGTAGTACATTTACATCAGGTGCTTCCACGGAACAAATTTTGCCGAGAGATACATTCACACCCATAGAAAGTGCAGATTTGCAAAGACAGGGAAGCTTCAGTTTATCTAAAAATGAGCAGCCAGCTGAGGCTTCTAAAAAGCTTGATACAGTTGAAGAAGCTGATTCCTTTTCTGGTTGGGAGGCAGATTTTCAGTCTGCTAGTTCTGATCCACAGCGCTTGGATGTTGAATCATCTGAATCCTCTTTAGTGCATGTTGTCGATTATGGGTCACATACGATTTCAGCCTATGAAAATGCAGAAGCTGCGATAGAAGGGAGTGCTGTTGATGCTTCAGCATCTCAGGCTTCTGGTAGTAACCGGATTTCAACTGAACATTGGGGAAATCCCATTGGAGAGACACTGTCTGGGAAATCAGAAGTGATGACTGCACATAAGGAGGATGCCACATTCTCTCGGCCAGAAACTACTTCTTCAGCCAGCGTTGAATGGCTTGAGAATCAACAGAAAACCAGCAGCATTGAAGTTCCTGCCAGTGGGAAGCTAGTGGGTGAGGAATTAGATGGTGGAAGAAAAGGTTCTAATGATGCTGAAGACAATCAATGGGGAACAGTTGATGCATTGATTCCTGGTAATGAGGAGCAATCAGTGTATGATGGCTCATTAGATGATTGGGATGATTTTGCTGGCTCAAGCGCTGCATTAGGTAATCCAGGTCAAGAAAGTAGTTTACAAGGGGATGGTAATGATCCCCTTGATGCTTGGGATGGTTTTACAAGCTCAAGTCGTCCTCAAGACAATCAATTATCATCCAGAACTAAAGATGGGACAGGAAATTTCGGCGATTATTCAGATGATGTATGGAATAGTTTTACAAGCTTTGCTAGTATGCAGGAAAATCAACAAGCGGTTCTGCATGATCAAATTCAATTTGATCCTCTTGGCTTAGAGGTTCACCATTTTGGCTCTCCTGCTCAACCTGATTACTTCCAAGCTAGCACGAGGAAATCCGTCGCTGACGATGAACCTATTAAAGATGAGTCGCCATTTGATTTGTGGAATGCTTTGCAGAGCTCCAGTCACAAACAGGACATTGAAGAAAAAAACAACCACATTGAAGTTACCGACAACAAGATGGGTGGTGTTCAGAACTTAGCTGATGACTGGGGAGATTTTATGAACTTAGGTGAGATAGATGCAAAGAACAGCACGAGCTTATTTGAGAATACGGGTGATGGTGATGAAGTTGAGTCATTTGATGCATGGAATGAGTTCGCAAGCTCGACTAATGGAATTGATAAGGCTACTGCCGAAGATAGCAAGAGTGGGACATGGAACAATGTTTTTATATCAGACAGTGTTCACCTAAAAAATGGAGAGCAGACTTCGGAAAGTAAGATAAGCATTGAGGGGGATGACATTCTTGATTCGTGGGGTGATTTCAGAAGCTCTGGCAATGTGATAGACAATAGTTCGGTTATCTCTAACACTTCATTTGGCAATGGCAAAGTCAGCGAAGATATCTTGTCAAACTCGTTCCCTCTGCATGCCAGCGTGCAAAATTCAGATCAGCGAGATAATGTCCCCAATCATGACGACCCTCTGAATGAATGGAGCGATTTTGGGAGCCTGGCGCATGTATCAGATAAAGTTTCACCAGTTATTGGTTCTATGGGGACTGACAGTAAGATTTTAGGCGAAGGTGACAACATGTCTGATTGGCTAGTTCAAAGCACAGCTGAGACATCTGACAATCAACTCAGAAATGATGGAGCTGCAGCAAGACACGACACCAGTGAAGATCTGGATACAGATGATGCATGGACTGATTTTTCAAGCTCAAAGGTCGTGGAAGGAGATCACGGTCTCGGGAGTACAAATGTCTATAATGACAGAGGGACTATGAACGGTTGTGATCCATTTGATTCATGGAACATGTTTGTGAGTTCATCTAGTCAGACTGGTGATTTGACTCAGTTCCCGACAACACACTTGGCCAGCTCCATTAGCAACTCACATGATGTTAACAGCATCTCTTCGCAACCAGATCCCTTTCCTGGAGCATTCAACAATCTAAATGGCATCACAAAATCTGGTGTTTCGTTAGCAGAAGATCCTGCCTGGTTTTGGTATGTGTCCTGAGCTCATGCACCCTCTAACGCTATTCCTTCATTTGAGCGTGCACATTTCTTTTGTTTGCCATTGTTATCAGTCATGAGTACAATTTACTGTTATTAGGTGTTAAATATCATTCTTCGTCAGTTCTACTTGATGAATAACAGAATAGTCCTTGTCAGCCTGGCAAAAGGAACAATATATCCTGTTAGCGACGTATGCACTTATCTAGCGTTTTCATCCACCGACACAAAATCATTTTATGACATTGTGCAGATAGTTGATGTGAAAAACGTTAAATCAAATCCAAAAAGTACATATGTTGGACATACTGTGGTCGGATCTGATGGGGGGGCCTTCGGAGGACTACATTATTTTCATTTGTCCGCACCACTGGTCAGTTGCCAAGTATGTAGCAACCTTAAATCACAAAAACTAATACTCGGCAAGACAAGATAGAAAGGTAAGAGAAAGCAAGAATATGATTTTGTTGCATGATCTCTATTTTCTTGGTTGTACTATGTTAGCCACTGACAACATGAGCTGGATAAGTGAAGGCAAATTCTGAAGTTAAATAAGAGAAGGGTTGTGTTATATTTCCTCATTCTTGTCTCAGTTCCTTCAAAAGGGTATGTGCTTGATACAAAACCATGCCATCTTAAACGATATTTTTGCAATTTGCCCAAAATATAGAAATACGACTCCTTATTTATGCTGTTGGTTGGCTTGCTTTCTTTCCTCCTTTTTTTCCCCTTACATTTTTAACATTAGGCTAATCCATCAATGTTTCAGGACAAAGAATGAGAATGCTGAAGCTGAAAGTAAAACTAAAGAGATTCCAACAAGTCAGGGTAGTGGCGAGGTATCAGTCTCGAAGTCCAATGATGTCGAGTCATTGATCTCTCAGATGCATGATCTCTCCTTCATGCTGGGGAGTAGTCTCTCAATTCCGAAAAGATAACATTCATTCATACTCCGTAGCATCTGTGCAGGCTGTGCTTCCCCTATATTTCGATCCCACTGGTTCTGACATCTTGATTGGAACCGACAGTTTTGTACAATTATAGACTAAGATAGCTTGGTTTCTGGATTTGATTTCTCAGCCACTGTTGGCTGGTCGATTCCTGAGCGACGCAGAGCTGCAACTCTGTAATGCTTTTCTTGCCTAATCTTTTACATGGCATGAGAAGCCACTGTCATGTTGTTCTCTTCGAGTTGCTCGTTCCCGATTGCCTCAGTTGATTGAACCGTCTTCTTGTCATTCAATTCAAATTGTGATACACGCTCACCCACGTTTGGGAAGCTTGTTATGTTGTATTGTCTAAAAGATTGTTTAAAAGACTACTTGAACTCGGCATAAGGTTCATTACTGTATCATTTCGAAGTCTAGTGATATATTTATTTGGTCATTTCTCTGCCGTTTAAAGTTTTGTATAGTACTATCAGGTTGACCTTGTTTCTTTCATCGGATGTGAATATTCCGTCATCGTCCTTGTTCCTTTGATCTTGGTCATCTTCATCACTGGCGACTTTTCTCTTAGTTATCTCGAAGACGGTCTCTGACGTGCCAAGATCGATGCTTGAACGGTACACCGACGGAACCCTGTAACCAAGGTCATGTAGAGGATAATTTTCACATCATGTGGGTTCTCCACGGGCACTGTAAGCTGTACATAATTAATACCTCCACTGTAATGTGTACCAGCGCGGTGTACTCGGATAGTGTGTAGGTTGGTACATCATTCTTAATGTACCAAGACATTGTTCACTATGCACCGATGCCAACATTGTGTTTTATGAACAACGTGCCAACACAATACTCTTTATCTCTTAAGTCACAACATAGAGCATGTAACGCACGCATACAATGCGTCCAATTGTCAGGTTGCCTTATATTAGCACCAGCTGAACCACCCTATACTCATGGTCGGCTCGGACTCTGATCCCCTGTGAGAGTAATAAAAGAGATTGAAATAAACCATAACTCATTAAAAAAGATCGTTTTTTAGTGTTTTCAGAAATTATCAAAATTTCGAATCATTTATCATTTAATCAAATCATTGGAAAACTCTTTTCATCATATCAAAACAACCACGATAACTTGACTTGCTAGCATATGATCGCGTTGAAGTGCTTGGATCATAAAGCCAGTAGGAGTAAAGAGACACGTGAGATGACGTGGAACGAAAGGCGCGCCGCCCAGATGATAGGCGGAGAACACGTGAGATGCGTGTGGCGGGAGCGCTTCTCTTTCCGTTCCACACTTCATCATTGGCTCACTTCTAAGCCACGTTATTATCCATTTTTTTCTCATTCATTCCCACTTCAACTACTACTACTGCTACCCAAAGGAAAATGGGGGCGGTGCAAAAATAATCATATATACTCTCCGATTTCCATTTGTGTTATATGTTCAGGACACATATTGAATAATATTCATCTTATTATTTTATTAGGATAGATTTATGATGTTTCATACAAGATTAATGAAAATATATTTTGAAAAAGAGCATTGTTCGTTAAATTGAATGACTTCATCAAACAATCATTGAATCGATCAGTAGTTCTATCTAACGAGTCACGTATCAACTAAAACATCAAGATCGATGTCCGATTTGAGATTGTACGACGTATATTTCTTGTGTTAGTGCATACAAATGATCCCTACATTGACTAGTTCCATATTTTTATCCATTCCATCTGATACATCTATTTAATATATAATATAAATCTAGTCATTTTTATTATCAAAATCTGATATCAAATTTGATTGTTCATACATTTAATACATAATCAATTCATAATGACTATTTCTTTGTTTATAATTTTTCACAACCCAATAATATTAACTCAACATAAAAATAATCCAAACAATCAGCCCTTTTATAATATATCTTTAACAAAATAAATCATACAAGAGATAAACATAACAGCTATTCGAAAGTGGAATAGGTTGAGGAAAAGAGGTGCTATTAAAACCAAAACAACTAAATATATCAATTAAAGACATCAGTCGTGTTTTGCATTAGTCCATTTGATCGGCATAATCTATTTAAAAATATAAATCTTAATTTATCTTTTTAAGTACAAAAGTTTGGTTTTTTTTTTTCACATCAAATTTGATTAATTTTTCATTTAATGACTAAAATCCAAATTAAATGTATTTAATATAAATGACTCTCTATCTTTGCTTAATCCAATATATTTCAAATATGTGTGAAAAAGTAAAAGTAATAAGTAAAAAATTAAAAATATATATAAATAGTTCATGGTTTTTTTAATTCACACTTTAAGTTATCATCACAAATTATCAAACAAAAAATTTATATGATTATAAAAAAAATTAAAATAAAAGTTGGATAATGTATTTTTCACAAAAATTAATATCATATTATTTTTGCTATAAATTATGGATCAATATAAAATTTAATACTCTTTTTAAATAATCTTAATTAATATACGTATTTAATCCAAAATAATAATCATTTATATTATTTTTATTTGATTATCCGAAATATAAACTTAGCAACAATATTTATAAAATATTTACGTAAAAAAAATTTATAAGTAATTACTTTAAAATGATATAAAAAAAATATTATTATTATATTAGAACAGGTTAAGAACGTGTACTCCTACGTCAAATTCTTAAAATTGCCACACTTTTGTGTTACGTGACGAGATAAGAGTGTCTAAGAGTGCAAATATGGATTGAGACAATGAGACGTATAATATCTAATTGGGTATGGATAAGTTAATTAATTAGGCAAGGTTAGGCTGTGCTTTTAGGTCCCATTCCAAAGTTAGCAAGTCGCCAACACTTTAATTTGCCGTTAGATTAGCTATATAAAGCTTCAAGATAACCAAAAGGTTTAGGTTACCGCTTGTGACGGCATAAAATATAAAGATCAATGACATCGTGCACATAATTGTTTGACCAATCTTGTCTTGTAGCTAGTTTTTCATCTTGTCTTGTCCAAAAAATTTGATTGGATTGTGTAAATTGTGAAACAATCAGCTTAATATCTTTGCTGTGCCAGAACAAGAACAATTATACTAGCACACTTTTTTTTCGGGAAAATAGAAGGTGCCGCACCAGACTCCAGACAAATACATGCTGTCATCACTTTTAAATTACACATTTCATTTTTAAAAATAGTTTTTGAGATTTTTGATTTTCAAATATTATCTTCTTAAAAAGTTAATGGTGGATTTGATGCTTTCAGTAATTAATTGGATGTTGCTTACAACATTAACACTAATCCTTCTTTTTTTTTTTTTTTGGAGAATTGTAACTATGAATCTTTAATTACACAAAACTACCCAATAATGTTTGATTCTCATTAGGTAAAGGGATCCTTCTCCCAAATATAATTATTTCATTCAAAATTCAATTGTTTAAAATCAATTATTTTCAAATCCAACGACGATGACAACAACGACCCGACGACAAACAAACGACGACGAGAATGACGAATTGATGCTGACGACGAAGATGACCGATGACGAACTAACTACGACGACGAACTGTCAACAACGATCGCTAAACGACGAACTAACGACGATGATAACGACGAATTAAAGACAAGGATCACAGCGACGACGAACTAACGTCGACGGCGACGACAAATCCACGATATGATAGTGGCTTTGAATGATGATAAACAAGGAGCACCTTTGTTTTGAGAATCAGTTTCAAAATGGTTTAAACACACATAATGCGTTACAAATGAGGAATATTCAAGATCTTGCATATCAAAATTAATTGGCAAAGAAATCAAATTATATCAATAAAAAAGAAAAGTAAGATTCTTTTGATAAAAAATGGAAAGGGATACATTAGAAATTAGGAAAAGTGTAGTTTGATTTTAAATAAATAAATAAATAAATAATGAGTTGGTGGGATATTTCCGTGGAAAAAATAAATAGGATGATATCTATCGATAATATTTTTTGTCAGGTGATATCTCCGTTAATTTTTTTTTAATTGCCTTTTAAAAATATCAAACTCCTAATCACATTGTCAGAAGAAAGAATTGGTTATCGAGTTAACCCGTTATTGCCTATAACCATAAGCTTACTATCGATTAAAGAGTCGTCATGATAAGTACTCATCGTGGTTGTAGAAGTTGTGATGAATATGGAACCATTAGTCATGAAACACCTTCAAGACCAAATCTTGGACGTGTCGTGATACGGATGGTCCATATGATCTACACAAGTTATGTAGTAGCATATTCCATCCCAATTGGTATTACCTTTTTCTGGATAACCCAATCTAATCTACCGATCTAACGATCTTCCACCAAACGCCTCTCCTACACTCTTCCTCTCCGCCTTTTTTTTCCATCACTTTTGTGATTCTAGCATCTCCCACGTACACATATAATCTTAACATGGCAATTCATCACATGAAAGACATTTATGCACCCACCTCATCATGACAACATACACTTCAACAATGTGGTGCTTTTCCAATATTTTGTGATGTTCACAACTCTTATGCTCCTAAGTATTGGGGTGATATTTGTGGAAGATCTTTTTCCTAAGTGATGGCTTGATTGTAACCGTTAATGCGAAAACGAGGTATCACGGTTCGTAGCTAGAGTATCGGAATCAAGCACGACATTAGTGTTTGGGTCCATGAGATTGTTGTTGTACGACTGTGTCCGCTAGTGCAAGATGAAAAAGGTGGAAACTAAGTATTGAGAGACTGTATCGTGACGTCATGAATAAATATGTCCAAATCATTGATTACGCTGTAAAGAGAAGGATACTGCTCGTTACCAAGTGAACACTCTTTGATAGAGTAATAGAAATTTAGTTATAGCACCAACAGAGAAGAAACGAAAACGAGTTCAAGGAAACAACTTACTGAAATTAGGCCCATAAATGCTTCCATACTCATAAGATGTTGTACTCAACCAATATTTCTATCAGAAAAAAATACTTATAAATCAGTTTGATTATCTTATATTTTACATAAATAGACTCAAGGTCTAATAATAACGTGACGCTTAAGTTAACTAATAGTGTACCAAATGATTAAAGAACCCAACCCAAATTGCACAGCCTAACTAACTAACCGAACCCTCAACCTTGACAACAACCCCACCTATCAAACCCTCCCCAAACTCTACTATATATTCAAGCCTATACAACACAACACACTCCAAACCAAAACCACCACATTCACCTCCGGCCACCACCTCGGGCCTCCACCGCCACATGGACTGGACCAGAGGCCCAGTGATCGGTCGTGGAACTACCGCGACCGTCTCCATCGCGGCCTTCGAGTCCGCTGGCATCCTCGCCGTAAAGTCCACAATCCTGCCACAATCTCATATCCTACAAAGAGAGCAAAAAATCCTGTCATCTATCAGTAGTCCACATGTAGTCAGCTACAAAGGCAGCTCAATCTCAACAGAAAACAATCAAATGTACTACAACATATTCATGGATTACGTCCCCGGCGGCACCCTGATGGATGTAATCCGTGCCCACGGAGGCCGGTTAAGTGAGTTGAAAATCGGAGTCTATACAAGGCACATTTTGCTTGGTCTGAACTATCTCCATTCAATGGGAATAGTGCATTGTGATATTAAAGGCAGCAACATTCTGATGGATCCATCAGGTCCCAAGATCGCGGACCTTGGATGTGCCAAAAGGGTTTCTCCGGTGGGGTTGGACGAGGAGGCGGTGGCCATCAGTGGCACGCCACTTTACATGGCACCAGAGGTGGCGCGCGGGGAAGAACAGGGTTGCCCTGCTGATATCTGGTCACTAGGTTGCATATTCGTCGAGATGGCTACCGGGAGACCCCCGTGGATTGGTGGCGGCGATGGGAAATCCGTTGATGACCCGTTATCGGTCGTGTACAAGATAGCTTATTCGGAGGAGCCATTGCCGGAATATTCTGAATGTTGTTTTTCGGAGGAAGCAATGGATTTCTTGAGCAAGTGTCTAAGAAGAGATCCTGAGGAAAGGTGGACGGCAAGTCAATTACTCGATCATCGCTTCGTTAACAAGTTTGATCCGTATGATCATGATGGTGATCATCGCAAAGAATTGATTAGCGTGACACTTAAGACAATTTGTTCTCCGACGAGTATTTTGGATCAAGGAATGTGGTATGAGAGTAGTTGTTCCATTAGGACATCATCAGCTGATCAGAGGATTAGGGAACTGTCACTGGGCTGTGGATTATTGGATGACTGGAGATTTGGGGTTAATTGGGTCGTGATTAGAGGGTGATTATGCCGTCCATTGATTATTTTTTCTCATTTTTTTTGTGATTTGTTTTGGGTGGGTGGGTAGGTGATTTATACTTTGAGAGGGTTTTAGTTGTACAGGTAGCTGTAATAGTAGAGCATAGAGATTCCCTTCTTGTTTGGTAGAAGTCTAATGAGCTATTGATGGTTTTGGTTATCGTTAAAGCTCACATATACTAGTACCTTATAATGATATCATTCGACCATAATTTCTTTTCACACTCTTTCAATCTATATCCCAACTTCCCCCGAAAATAGTGATATAAGATCATGAATTTATATATTCATTATGGTGTATATCTCGTTCTTTTCAAACTTTATCTATGACGAGAATATCTGAATCGTTGTTATTGTTGAAATCGTTATTACGAGGTGCAAGTATATCCTTATGTATCATTACCTATGTATAATCTTTCTTTAGAAAAGGATTCATGTAGTGTTTAGGTTGGTGATTGGTTTTGAGATGGCAGATCTCGTCCAAAATCTTTAGTGGGGATGGAGAATGTGACTTCCCTTAATTTTGGGGGTGGGCAATGCCTAAATTTATTACTTGCCTCAACTTAATCACATGTATGCTATCTTTTGGGGGCAAAAGCAATTCAAAGTTGATCTCTGAAAGTAAATGTCTGGCACTAGCTGTAAATATGTATGCATATGGCACTAGTTCTTAATTTTAAATATTTTCCCAAAGTTCTGTAATCAGAAATAAGATTAGTCGCAAATGTAGTTTTGTGACATGAACCGGTTCTTAGCATCATTAACAAAGCTCACGCACATACTGGGACCAAAATGAAACAGGATCCCAGAACACAATTCAGCATCTATTCCTGCAATCTGTAGTCACAGTCATACGAATGCTGTCCGCTAAATCTTCGAGCAAAACCGACTATAAAAAGGTAAGTAACCATCAGAGAAACTCAATCCAATAGGTTGTCGCGTGCTTCAAGGTTTGAAGCCTGACTACCGAATCATATTGGACTATTGGTCTAGATAAAACGTAGATCGGATTGTCCTAAGCAAGGAATCATCCAAGACCTGCCAAATATGGTTTCCATGCTATAAAGTTCTCTACTTTTCAAGTCATCACCATAGTGTGATACGGCTCAGCGAAGACAGTATGCCATGCTGTGAAGTTCTCTACCTTTTACGTCTGGACTGTCAATTCGGTTATTCCTTTTGCTATAGTTGGCACTCGTAGCTCGACTAACAAAGCAAAGTGATCGAAAACCGGCAAGCAGTTCTATGATATTCTGGGAATCAATGAGAGTGTTCACTGTAGCATAGTAGGCGTACTCTTTTCTCCTAACTGACGGTGGCAGCCACCGAGTGTACAAGACATGAAGGGCCAATACCCAAAGCCCTTACCATCCCCCTCACTGGTATTAATCTTGATGTGCTTTGCCTTATTGACTCGACAGTTACCTCCAGAGGTCTCAGAATAAGTATAGAACCAAGATATTGTTTGAGAACACTATACTGTTATGTCTCTATTTACGGGATATCGGACGAGAGCTAATTTACAGAGAGAATCGATGTTACAGGAGTATGCGTCAAAAAATTACTGGCAACAGTTAGGTAGCACAGCTTACCATTTAGCCATCAGGACAAAAAATTTCTACTTTTCCTTCTTGATAATGCAGGAACCCACGGCCATTGTTCTTCCCATCCAAATTGATCATTTAACCCTGGATACAAGGGCCACCATGGGTTAGCTTTCACGGCAATGATGCCAACAAACAGCACAAACCAGAAAAAAAAGACTTATATTCATCTTACAACCTCAGAGGCTAATCTGCTTACACTATGCAAGATCAAGATTTCTATGGCATCTGTTGACTATTTAACATCGTGACTATTTTGCTGATGCCCTATCACATATGAAGCAAGGGGTAAGTTGCTCAGAGTATATGAAGTTACCTATCTCCAGCTCAGCAAAAGAAAGGCCTTTGCTTATATCCTGCAGCTGGTTCTTCAGGTTTCTGTTGTCTTCCACCGCTTTATCATACTGCAAGAGCAATACTTCAGATTGCTTCTTCATAGCCTCTAGTTTTGCCTCGACAGTCTTCTCCTGGTTTTCTTTGGCAGCACATTTAGATTTCAGGTGCCTGACCTTAGACACCAATATAGTGATCTCTTCTCTCATGGCTTTAAATTCATCAGGGTTTGCACTCCTCTCGTCCTTGTAACTCCGGCTATGTTTCTTTGCAGCTTCTGTGGCTTTTAGGAGTGAATTTAGTTCTCTAAGGTAAAGATGCAGTCGATTTATCACTAACCCAAGGAAAAGAATGAAACCTGCATATCATATTAATGCCTGAATTGAGGCCACGCACACCAAGCATCCAAATTTGCAAAAAGAAAAACCACCAAGAAAAATCAAACTCCACAAGTTGTCAGTAATGAAGCTTACAAGTTAATGTCGGCAAAACAAATATGGTAAGAGCATCTAGCGCAGATCCCACGAACTGGGCAAAGAGCTAAGAACTAAGGTTGACACAGCCATCAACCAGTTGCCCAGGAAAAAAACAGCCAAACAGCCAAACCTAAACTCCATAGGACTGATTTTGGAGGTTTCCGGAAATTAAAACTACTACTAGCATCTTAGCTTGACCATTACATTTTTACCCGTATATTTTGAGTATCCATTCAATTATTCACGTTTGAATCGTTGCTTGCAAATAGACCTATCAGCAAATCTGGGAATTGATAGACTGGTAGTCATGAATTTTAGTCCAAAATTTAGCAGCTCAAGCATCTCAACGTTATACAGAATTACTACTGATAAGAGGCAAAAGATGTCTTTGAGGAGCTTTTCTCAAGCAACAAATGTTTTAACACTTAGTGTTTCGGTTGGATGGTATAGAAGAACCAACGAAGTCCAACCTAGAAGTCGTGCATATGTATGTAAACTTTCAATCGTCAAACAGCAACAGCAAGATGCAAACTATGGTGACTGATACTCATATTCTGCGCCATCCTAAACGCTGTTTCCATCCTACTCTATCCCCTGGGTAAGAGATGCCTCAGTGTTGGTAACAATTTGCAAACGGAAATACCAGTAGAAGTATGATGCTTTTGGAAAACTGCTTTACTAATCCTTGCTTCTGCAACACAGTTCTATATAGCATGTTACAGCTCACGAAACTAGGACCAACTGAGCTAAAACACCAAGGGTCCTGCAGTTGCATCAAGTGACAATTAAAACTTGGTGAAGACTGAAGTGCACAAACACGGAGTGAATACTTAGTGACGACTACATACCGCACTGCGATACCATTGCATACTTGAAGAGGCTCCTTGCCTGATAACAAAGGCTGAAAACTAGCTACAAGGCTGCAACCTCACCGCTCTTTTTTCGGCAAGTATATTAGGCCACTCTATTACCAAAAATAACGCTGCGACAAATGTTCTTGTCAATCTACAATACAAATACTTGCACAATGCCCAGTTGCTCAAATACCTTCATTCCCCGGTAATTTTAAAATAGAAAATAGAACCAAACATAACAGATAGTCTTTTTCACTCACATTCTATACGCAAGTTAGACAGAATCGTGATTCTACTCTCAGATCCACAAATGTTTAATCCCATGTTACAATTCCGAGTCTAGTGACTGCAGACAAGTACTAACAAACCAACTCAACAACAACAACCTAGGTAATTCTATCAATGGAGGGGGGATGAAAATGTATGTAGCCTTACCTCTGTTGCTATTAGAGCTAATCAAAACAACAACCCACATAATCCCGTCAATGAACATCGAAACAACAACAAAGAAATATTAGAACTAATCAAGAAGCATAGCTAGAAAAATGAAACAAGAACAAATTTACATTAAAACAAGAGATCGAAAAACATAATGAGTAACAAACCAACTCAAATCATCCAAATCGAACCACACACATCAAGAAACAAAAACACGACGATCCTCAAACCCTACCCGTGAGGGAAGCAACAAACAGGCAACGAACCAAGAAACTGATCATCAACCCTAGCTAACAGCGTCGTCGTCGTCGTCATCAACCCAAGCACGCACTACGATCTTCAAAATGCGGAGCACCGTAGAAATAAACACGATGACGTCGGTGCTGGCGACAGCATCGACCACCAGCGGCCCGCGGCCGCGCTTGAGGCGATCGAGGCCAAGGACGGCGTGGTTGCGGAGAGGGGAGTTGAAGAGGAGGAGAATGATCAGAAGCATCTCGATGAAGATCAAAGGGAAGAGTAACGAGAGGATCGTCATTTTGATCGAGCGGGAGAGGAGAAACCCTGATGAGTCGAAGAGTGGCAATTTGGGGATTATTTGAAAACTCTCTCGATTCCTCTTTATTTATTTGTGGATAACGTGGAAGTCATGGAAGATCGATTATCTTGGAAGTCGGTGGGTTACTGTACGGCAATGATTGCGACTTCGATCGTGCCTATTTGTATATTTTTTTGTAGTTTTGGAGTTGGGTTGGATTTGGTATATGTGATGAGATATCATGCATCACTGATGATAAGGGTGTGATTTCTAAGATGTTATCTAACTTACATATTTGGAGAATTTTCTACCCATGAATAACATTGCAAGAGCATGGTTTAGAGATCCCGTTGCTGGTGGAGGAGGATGAAAGCACATGATAAATAGTAACCAATCAATAGAGTTGAACTCCAAGATAAATCGTAATCAGTCGATAGACTCAATAGGGATCTTATGTAAACAGCACGAACTCCTGAGATTGTGGAAGGAGGATAGCTGAGACAAGAGCATCCACCTGCCCCTGTTTGATATACCAGAGCAACGAAAAGGGTATAGCAGGAAGCCAACATTTACACTTATGATGATGATAATGATCAGAAACTCAAATCTACGTAACAACTTTATAATCGAGATCACATGTCCCTTAAGTTGATTCGACAAAATATGATTTTTGAGAGCTAATTCGAGCCTTTGATTGTTGGTCCAGGCTATGATAAAGTGAGACCACATACATGTGAGTAGATATGGAGCAGTCATACTCGCACATCAGTCTTTGACGAATAGCTCCCCCTAGCATTGAAGTCCAGATTTAATACAGGGATTGGGCGGATCCAGTCACAACACTGCTCCTTCATATAGTACTAATACTCCCGTCCCAATTTAAATATATCGTTTGACATGATATGGGTGTCAATGTAAAATTTGACACGTATATAACGATGTTTTAATATTTTTGATAAATTTGTCATGAAACATCTATGATTCATTAAGTTACATATTTTAACGTAATGCATATTACGGAACGATTATAATGATTTGATATAAAAACGAGATATATATATATATATATATATATGATACAATTAAATATAAATAGAGAGAATAATATATTATTGTCGGTGCTGATTTTTCGCATATCTGTTTATCAACTAATAAGAAAAGATGTTATAATGCCATTTCGATTCCTGGCAAATGACATAGTTAATTCCACAAATGGTGCTGCAACAAGTAGTATGAGCTGAACCAAAAGTTGATGGCATTTCGACCTGCGCCTTGTCGGCTCGGTTCTAACAGTTTGAGTGTTAACATTCTCGAATTAGAAGTACCCAGAAGCTTCTGCAAAACTGATCAAACGCCAATCATCAAATATTCTACAGAGAATTCCAAGGACATATGTGCATGTATCTGTGTGCTCAAGGAACTTGTTTACCTCGATGATTTATTTTAGCAACGGTCTCTTTTTTATCCGAGACTTGTAAAGAGAGGAAGAAAACTTTAGCATACACTTTCAGACGTTGATATGCAGTATAACATTACAGTGATTTCATCCCTTGTTTCCGTACAGCAGTTTCATACAATTATCATTATATTTTGCATGCAATGAGGTACAAAGAGCACTGGTTGAACTAGTGGCCGCCGCCTCCACCACCGGATCCAACCCCAGACCCTACTCCACTGCCGGATCCACCTCCAACCCCGATTCCGATCCCAATTCCAACTCCAATGCCTCCACCACCGCCTTGTCCAATTCCACGTCCGCCACCGATGCCTCCACCAGCACCACCAACGCCAGCACCTCCACCAAACCCACCCCCTTGACCAGCACCTCCACCTAGACCGCCACCACCTCCACCACCTCCACCGCCTCCGCCGCCGCCACCTGCAGCTCCACCTGCACCGCCTATTCCACCACCGGCTCCAAATCCTGAACCATGTCCTGAACCACCACCCACACCACCGCCGCCACCTCCACCGGCACCACCACCACCACCAATGCCTCCACCGGCACCACCTACTCCGGCACCACCGCCAAATCCTCCTCCTTGTCCTGAACCACCTCCAAGTCCTCCACCGCCACCGGATCCTCCACCTCCACCACCGCCAATGCCTCCTCCGCCACCACCAACGCCAGCACCTCCACCAAACCCTCCACCATGTCCGGAACCACCACCAAGGCCGCCACCACCTCCTCCACCAGCTCCACCGCCGCCACCAACTCCACCTCCTGCACCACCTACTCCTCCTCCAGCACCGAATCCTCCACCTTGACCAGAACCGCCACCAAGGCCACCACCGCCTCCTCCACCAGCTCCACCACCACCACCAACTCCCCCTCCTGCACCACCTACTCCACCTCCAGCTCCGAATCCCCCACCTTGACCTGAACCACCACCAAGACCGCCGCCGCCACCGGCTCCACCGCCACCGCCAATCCCTCCACCGGGACCACCTGCTCCAACACCACCACCAAACCCTCCACCTTTCCCTGAACCACCTCCAAGCCCGCCGCCTCCACCAGCACCGCCTCCAAGACCACCACCCGAGCCGCCTCCTACTCCACTTCCAAACCCTCCTCCTTGACCTCCTCCACCACCAATGCCACCACCTCTACCAGCACCACCTCCTCCACCAACACCACCACCCTCACCACCGCCTAGTCCTCCTCTGCCGCCACCACCTAGTCCACCTCCTCCACCACCACCGAATCCGCCACCACCTCCGATCCCACCGCCTCTCCCACCAAAACCACCACGCCCGGGACCTTCAAAGCACCCAGGCCTACGACGCCAACGACAGTCATCATCGCGGCCGAATCCTCTCTCCTCGTAATCTGCCATTACAGATGCACTCAAGTGGAGCACAACACTTGTCACAAGAAAAGCCACAATCGACCATTTTTTAGAGAGACCCATTTGGCCTAGGAGAGAAACTGATACTCCGTATGTTTTTGGTTGTAATGTGTGTGATAAGTGATGCTTTCATAGTGATTTATATAGCCAGCATCCATTGAGAGGGGGAAGTTGAAGGGTAGTAATTGGGGACGCGATTTGGGGCCGTTGGAAAAGTGGCGGGAACATTAATTTTGGAGGGCCCAAATTGAAAAAAATAAATAGTAAAAAAGGATGACGGAGTCAAGATGATGAGAGGTGAGGATGAAGGGGGGGCCTAGCAAGGATGTGAGGTGAGGTCAACACCATTGATGCTCACATTCACAAACAGTACTACTACTCCATCGATGTCTATGAAGATGAAGATGCAAGTTGGCTTGGCTATTGGTTTGTCAGAAGATCAATTATCTGCTTCTGGTTGCATAATTTCCTTGATGAGTTGTTGCCATCAATGTTTTCAGAGCCCACGGAAACGTCGTTCTAATGAACTCTTCATCTCCAATCCATTGATTTTATATGACTCATTCAACGGAAACAATACGGTGCGACACCTTCATGGGACGTACATCACTTCTCGATGACTCATCCTAATCCTAAAACGAATGATTATCGTTATCATTTTTCTTGGTGAGATCAGTTCAGTTGAATAATTTTTAGATTTGGGTTCTTTCACAGGGTGGTTTGGTTTCAGTATAATTGCAGGCATTGATTACTGGCTGCTGTATGCAATAGTTATGCTGTGGTAGTTTGTGAAGGTTCCAACGCCGGAACAAAATAAATGCCTACAGTTCTAGCAGAGTGGGCACAAGAACAAGAACAGAAGAGAAAAATGTGCAACAGAAGCAATTACTATAATACATAATGCAGCTCATAGTAGCAGATGTTCGATAAAGTTGCTGACTATAGTAGGAGATCTTCTATTTGTGAAATTCATTTAGATACTCACAGGAAAAAATGGAGAAAAAAAAAACTTGCTATAAAACATTCAGAAGTAAAATGCAAACAAGAACTATTGAGACGAACTCGACCAAAAGGAAATCAAAACAATCAGATAAAAATTCCAGCGCCAAAGTTTCTAACCCGACTACCTTCTCTGTTGCAAAGGAGTTAACCAGTCTAGCTTACTCATCTTTGTCGAGCGAGAGAGTAACATGAATCTCATCCTGATCACTTAAGATTGAATGCAGTAACCATAACTAGAGCAGAAAGTGCAGTGCAGATAACCAAGGAAAACAAAACACATATGAGATGATATATGCTACAGGGCTCATGTTTCACAATACTTGGGGTACATTCCACACAATATGGCCAGGTTCATGAAAACAAGCTGCATACAACAATAGCTAGCAAATCAAACATACGAGTATACACTAAACTGATGTTTCAACTTCTTTTATACATTCAGTCATAACTTCCGTCGAGTAATCTAATCTTCTATTATAAGCTTATATCGAACACGGGAAGCCATAAGATGACACCGTGTCTCGGCACATTACACCTATTCCACACAAGTTTACCCCGATGGATTTGCTAGAGTCCCAAATCAAAGCTATTAATGCGTTACAGTACCAGGATTAATTACAGGTCCGCTCTTGGGCACATTCAGACAACACATCGATCGAACCTGCCCACAGAACTTCAAAGGAAGAATGGAACCCGTAATGATTTTAATGAGTCTCTTGGCATAGACTAATCTTCTCATGCCACCAAAGATCTCAAGTTTATTATATTTTGAACCTTTCATCGAAGCTTTTAGGTGTTACTTCCAGTAGCAGGATTAAGCGCTTCCCTCTCATCTTCTGTTTAATGCTTGCTTGATCATTAGTTACTCTGTTTTTGCATGGTATTTTTCTTCAAGCGTCAACTTTCTTTGAACATGTTAAATTCTCTAGCTTTCATGCTTTAATGTCCATGTCCTGTCATGTACGCTTACATTTACAAAAGGGAAAGGACACTACTAGATGTCACAGAACCAAAGTGAGCAACAATTCAATCAGCAAAAAGGTTCTTTTATTGCCAGCATCTTGAGAACAACAAGCAACAAGCAAGGTATGCTACTCTTTAAAAAAAAGAAACAGAAGAAAGGAAAAAAGAATATGCTTATAGTAGTGCTTCTTTTTTTTTTTTTTTTCCTTCTTGTTTTTTGATGTATTATACTAGTAGTGCTCCCACCATCTCGAATAAATATGAAAATTTAACTTAACACGATTATTAATTTATGTATTTGTAAAGATCTTAATTGTTTTCTAACTAGACTTAAAAATAAAACAATCAAGATATCTAGGTTGGAATATCAAGATTGTTGCTTTCAGGCTAATATATATAGGAAACACTAGGCTTATAATATGGACGAAATTAAATCCCCATCGTTTATTGTAGACTTAATTATACGACTAATATTAGAACATATCAATTGAAATAATTAATTGTTATAAGTAACAAATATCTCAACAGTATTGACCTTACCCTTGTGGGGGTAGAGGAGAATGTGAGTGGATGAAAAGAAGAAAAAATAATGATGAAAAAGATGATGTGATAAATAAGGATATTTTGAACTTTTAAACATAAAATAATTACACTGTTATAATTTGTGGAGACATCTGTTTTAAAAATATGTCGCAATGGCTAACTGTGGTGGTAGATAGTGTCCGTCGCCCCTAACACCATCCACTCTTACACTGGATCCTTGGCCAGCACCGGCTACCCACTCCTGGGCTGATCCCGATCCCAAACCATTTCCAATGCCTCCGCCACCACCAACACCTATTCCTGCGCATTGGACCGTTATGGAAGTGGCGGGAAATATATAATCCCAAATGTTTGAGATCCAATTTTGTCAAACAAAGAAGAATGGTGCAAAGCAACTTGACAGGGTGGAGTTACTTTGAAACCATTGACGCCGACACAGAATCAGTATCAATATTGTCAATTGCTGAGACTCTTTCAAGCTTGGGCTCTCAATAAAGCTTCTGGGTTAGTTACAAGTTAAGAGCTTGAACTAGTCAAGAGATGAAGTGTGTTGTAGATATGGCTGGATTAGCTGAGGCTTTAATGGCTTCGCTGTTTGTATCATGTTCGTACTACTAGGATGAATTTTTGGTAAGCATACTACGCGTCGGCTAGTGTCTTGCCCTGACTGTGTCCGCTGTGAAATAACAGGAAACTTTACTCATAGGAATGAGTATTCCGGCTGTCAAACATTGATGAAGAAAGGGTTCGTTATACACCTTCAGCTTCTTACGCAAACCACCACATGCTCCAGTACAAGATGATACTTATCGCACGTTGCTGACATTCTTCTTAAACTGACTGTTTTTTTGCTATTATCCTTTGATGGCCCCTATACTGATTGGTTAAGCTTATTACCATTTGCATTGCATTAGGTGCCAGCGCGGCCCGATGTAACATTGTCAGTTTATCACGGACAGTCTTACTTTGTAAGAAATCTAAGCCATAACATTTGCCAACATGAAGGTGCATTCGCATTTCACGTTTCTCCTATATGCTAATGAAGTCCTCAGAACCTAGATAAATAATGAGGGAACTCATGTTTCTCTTCTAGGATCAAAACATGATGATGCAGGACAAAAACGTGATAATTCTAGATTATCGTTCTAGAAGAGGATTGATAGATCTTCAAATCTACAAGGGGAGGAATGAGAAAAACATCTCTACCATCAATTTTAATTCGTCAAACCTCCTACCGTAATTCTAAACAACAAAAATCTGTTTATGATGTTCAGGAGATACTTATCCTGATTTAAAATTAAAATAAATCTGAAAAAAACGGAATTACATAATTTAAAGTTTAAAACTCCTAATTAGTGCATCACATGATAACAATTATATTCAGATCATGCACAGTAGCTTCACTAGTAAAGCAATAACCAAACAAGGACTCGATGAAGCCAAAACGATCTACAATTGGCTATAATCAGCGATTCATCCACGGAAGGGGCTACACGCCTACAAGGCTCTACTAACATTCTGACATTTTCTAGTTATATTGTCCGAGCATAATGGTTGACGCCAACGCACAAACCAAAGGTTGACAATCTACTTGGAATAAGCTTAGATACAAATTCTACATACTAAAGACAACTACCCGCTAAACTTTGAATGCCCAGATACAGTACAATCATACAACAAAGGGCATAGAATACGTATATATATCAAGCTGTTTTCACATAAACCAGCACCAGAAATAGATATTCGAGACGTCGGAGAAACAAGGAAAAGTACCACATGTAGAGGATCTTCTCCAGCGAGCATCCATGTCATCAACTAGTTACATGAGAAACAATCTTTACTATCCGTTAGCGTTTTCTCATGTATGATCCTTAAGAAGTAAAACAGAAAAAACCATTAGAGCATACAAGTAAAAACACACATGACTAGCAATCTAGCATGGTACGAGCAAAGGATCCATCCCTGTTTGTCCACCTTTGGCGAACTTTCCTGGGAGAATTTTAGTCTCGGAAACTAAAGTACTGCCATATTGTTGCAAATATGAAGGAAATAAGACTCCTATTAAGAAAAATTATTCTGAATCGGGGAAGCTCTTGCCCCTGGAGTTGAACCTCAGTTTCGGCTGGATATCAGCCGAATCACATCATTGTCAAACTTGGCTTCCCTTCAAGCTGCTCATCCATCAGGCTCCACACAACATAAGTACATAACAACCCATGGGACAGAGAAAATCTGCCAGCACATTACAAAGCTAAAAGTATTTAGCAATTTTAAGTCCTGAGAAAAAGTTTACCGATTTCAGCCGCTCGTGGTCTCCCAGTTGAATTCAGGAGAAGATAGAAGACTTCTTACTGACAACCTGCACCAGGATTTCCTTCATTTCTTTCTTCTTGCCAAATACAACCTTGAATTCGCATTCATCACCAGCCACAATATTGCTCTTCATGCAGAACTCCTTCCACCCCCTACCAGCGACAACCCTTCCATCAGTCCTCCGCATGATCCTTACAATTTGCAAAATCCCATTCGGACTACGAAAAATCATAGTGCTGTCAGGAGTTATGTCACAATGACGACTGGCTTCACTAGGGATATTCTGAAAACAAAAACACCAATTACAGATCAACCTTTTCGATTAACCTATGAAGGAAAGAATGAACCGAGAGCATAAACTAATATAAACCATGAAAAAGAACAAAACCGCCGCAAAATTATACTCCCTTCGTCCCATTCAAATTGCAACGTTGCCCTATATCAACAATAAATTTATTCATGCTACGAATCGTTTATGGGATGATCAAACATTATTTTTTACAAAATTATCGTGAAACACTATTGATAGTTTAAGTTACGTACTACAACCCTGAGCCCAATGTTATAATTTTCTTACGTAGTTAAGATGAAAACGAACCTCCTCAAAATGCGTGTTGGATAATGCAATGATGATGCGACGTTACAATTTGAATGAGATGAAGGGAGTAAGAAATATTCGGCACATCTGCATCAGCCATAAGGAACAACAGACCACGAGCAGATCTCTTAGTCAACCAAATAAAGGCAAGTCCATAACTAGAAGAGAAGATTCAAACGGATATTGACATTCATTTTTTACCAGTGACACAGGCACACATCACTATCAAAAACACAAATCCAATGCTTGGAGAACAGAAAAATACACCAGAAAACTCTCAAAATCCTCTGTAAAATGTGAGAATTGGATAAGCCACTATGGTTTTATGAAAAGCATGACCAATCAACCATTGCCGAGTAACAACAGCCATCAAACAGGAAGAAACCATAAAATTCAAAGAAAATGAAGAGAAACCTTTTGATGCGCATATGAGAAATTGTAAGATAACAGTGACATCCAACATTAGAAGGTAAAAAGGGACTCTTGATTCGAGAACGGCTTTCAAGCCAATGAGGCTTTCATGCCAATGGATGAGAAACAAAACATAAATAGGTAAAAGTGGCATCACGATGACCAACCTTAATTACCAGGATAAAGATTGATTTATAATCTATATAATGCAAGCAAAGCAATACCTAAATTCCAAGGTCAACATTAGAAAAATGTAAAAGCCAAAATATAAACTTACTTGTTCATATGTTATAGCCTTTAAGGTCTTCACCCATTGGTAAGAGTCAGGAAGAGCATCCCTTTGATGGAAACCTGCACGCATTAAAAAAACACAAACTTATCTTGGACATGGTGTTATCAGCGGCATAATTCTCAAGCCGAAGATGCAGTGTCTTGTTTACAATTACCATTAGTCGCTGGTTTGTCAGTACGAGGCTCATCCATGAGTTCTTCCTCTACCTTCACCGCTTGATGCACATTCGCACAAGCTGCTACTTTTTCATTCGAGACCAAATCATGCTTCTTGCAGCAATCCAACCCAAATATTTTCACCTCAAACAGCCCACTCCCGTCATATGCAAATACCAAGAACTCCCCGTACTCAAGGGAGTTATCTGCCACAAACCGCTCCCAACCCTCCGTCAAATAAAAATATCTGTTGATCTTTTCCATCATCAAATGCCAAATCCTCCCCCCTGCATTCCTCAGTATCACTTTCTTCGGCAGGTTCCCCTCAAAGTTCTTGACAAAAGCCGGGGGTATGCGCTGCTCGATAAAGAAAATCCCACTCATTAACCACAGATGACACAAGGAAATACAAGCAAACAAGCACATAATATTGCCCATAATTGGTACTTAAGAATTTGTCTTCTGAAGCAGAGACAAAAATAACGGTATAGTTATCTACTCTTTTCTTACTTTTTACAATGAAAAATCTTGGTTTTAACAATTTTCAACAGTCTCTTGGTTTGGCATTCTCATAATGACCAACATCATAACTCTCAAAAACTCATTTTACCTTTTTGTTGGGAAATGATATTTCCAAGATTTTTTTTGTTTCATCCAAGACTATCCACTCACATTCATTTTTGGGACAAAAATGCCCCTTGCTCACGTTGTGCCTTGGATGCAACAAAATCAGCCTTGAAAGCATCAATTCCCCTTTTTTTTTCACCTCTTTGATAATGCATTTCACACACAATTGCCTCGGCAACCCCATTTCTCCAAAGATCAAAACTAAACAGCAAGAACGAGGTGAAATCAAAACAGATCCCAAAATTTATTAACTAATTTCATCTCTTTGATAATGCACTTCACACACATTTACCCAAGCAACCCCACTTTTCCAAAGATCAAATCTTTACAGCAAAAACGAGGTGAAATTAAAACAGATCCCAAAATTAATAAATTGATTCCACCTCTCTGATAATGCACTTCACATACACTAGTCCCAGCAACCCCATTTCCTCAAAGATCGAAACTTTACAACAAAAATGAGTCGAAATCGGAATAAGATCCCAAAATGTGCTCGATTGATGATAAGGAACACTAAAATGAGAGCAAGAAGGGTTACCATGCGGTGAGAGTAGAACTGGGGCAGGTAGATCTTGAAGAAATCGGGGAAGTCATCAATGTTACGGTAAGGGTTAGGGTTCGGAGCTGTTTTTCGATTCGCAGGCTTCTTCGACATGATGGGAGGATTTTTTCTAGGGTTTGTTAGTGAGGAGACAGCCAGTGAGGAAATGAAGTGCGGAGACTCGGTTCTATTTTGTGTTTCTTCATCTCTTTATGTGTCTGTGAACGCTTATTTGAAATGGTCAAAGTTGTCAGTCCAGATGATGCTGTCTGATGGAGTATTTGCGTAGTTTGGGTTTGTTATATTATTTGAACCGGACAGGGCATGTACGAGGATTTTTGATTAATATTATGAAATAATTAAATATTATTTTTAAAAAAATATAGTGAAATTTTAATGGTAATAAATGTTACTTATTCTAACGGTTGATCAATAAAAAATTTAAATTGTATTGTTTATATGAGTAACGAAACTTTTCAAATTATGTATTGAATGTTATAAAAAAAGATATAAATTATCGTATCGGATCAAACATTACAATTTGAGTGGGACGAATGAAATACTTTATATCATATCAATCAATTCTATAATTTTTTTTTTATTTCTCTCTCATAAAAATCAAAAAATAATTTAATCTTTATATAAAAAATTAATACATATATAAATTATCGATCTCAATTCCATTCAAAGGGAGGGAGTATTCTCTTTCACGTCATATCTGACACACTTTTCCTGGACTGAGGGTCCTCTGTTATCGCAGTAGGACAGCAAGAACGGATGAAAATAAATTACACTGACATATACATTGTTTTATTTTTATTTATTTATTTTTACTTGTTTTGTGATCCAATGGATAGGATTGAAGACACCATAATGCTCCGTTGAGGTTGGACAACAAACAATGCGGATCCGTTTTTCAATCCTATTTAAATTTCTATCTTTCATCTCGTCTGACAAAGAATATCATATTTTAATTTAAAATAAGAATATATATATATATATATATATTGTATTTTAATTAAATGATTTATTTATTTTTCTGGTTTTGTACGAGAATGAAATTAAAAAAAAGAAAAAAAATAATATGCAATGATAAAAAGTAAAAATTATATTCTTTTCGTTTCATTATAATTGCAACGTTTACTTTATACACGTAAATTTAAATTTATTTCTTTTATTTGATAAAATAATGAAATTTTAATAAAACTATATTGCGGAATAATCAATCTATAAATATAGAGTATCATTATAATATATTCATTCCATTCTATAATATACTTGAAACTGTTAGACTCGGCATTAGAATTTATGTGTGTGTGTTGAATTTTTGTAAAATTTAATAAAAAAAGAATATTTTTTAAGAATAGTGAGGTTATTATAAGAGAAAATACTGAATGTAATATAATAAAATATGATTGATGTGATTTTTTATATTAAATATGACTAAAAAAGAAAAGATTGTAAATAAAATGGGACAACCCAAAAAGTATATTGTATGTATTATGAGACGAAGAAAAATTATATTTTATTTAAGGTAAAATAAGATGGAATGGGATGTAAAGAATAGTAAAAAAATTTATGAAATCTACGGTGAATGTCCTTAGACAATGTAAAGACGATGTAAGGGCGACTTTATTATGAAATGATGCTACTATTCATAGTTGTGATCTCAGAACGAAGCCTCACTTGTTGTCACGTTGAATGTAACCACAAAAGGATCAAACAAATACAAAGTCAAAACATCTATCCATGTTTGAATTCTACCCAGCCCGCCACCGTTGACAATGAAATATCAAATATCCATTCCACATTCCCACTTCTCATCAGTCATCACCTTCATGACAAAAGTGAATATCAAAACCTATAAAACCAACTTCATACCAAACCAAAACACTTCATCTCATCTAATCTCTCACATTTCTCTCATGGTTTTCTCTCATCTCCATTCCCTCCTCGCCCTCTGTTGCCTCCTCTTGTTCGCCTCGGCCCACGCCTTTCTCCCATCAGGCCTCGTTCTCCCAGTTTCCAAAGACGCCTCGACGCTCCAATACACGACCACATTGAGCCAAAGGACTCCCCTGGTGCCCATCAAGGTGGTCCTAGACCTTGGCGGGCAGTTCCTATGGGTCGATTGCGACAAGAACTATGTCTCGTCCACCTACACCCCAGCTCATTGCCACTCGGTCCAATGCTCCTTGGCCAATTCTCAGGCCTGCGGGTCCTGCAACTCTCCCCCAAGCCCCGGTTGCTCCAACAACACCTGCGGGGTCTTCCCCGAGAACACGGTCACGAACATAGCCACGTCCGGTGACCTCGGATCAGATGTTGTCTTGGTGGACTCAACCGACGGTTCGAGCCAGGGTCAGGCCATGACCGTTTCCAAGTTCCTGTTCTCTTGTGCGCCAGCATTCCTTGCCAAGGGTCTCGCAAGCGGGTCGGCTGGGATGGCCGGGCTAGGACGGGCCAACATTGGGCTCCCGACTCAGTTCTCCTCCAAGTTTCGCTTCGCAAAACAGTTCGCCATCTGCCTCTCTGGGAGCACGAGAGGCTATAACGGTGTGGCATTCTTTGGCCCGGGACCTTACACACTCCTCCCAAACATCGTCGTCTCGTCCTCCAATCTCTTCTACACGCCGCTGCTGATCAACCCGGAGAGCACCGCCGGTGTATCAACACAAGGCGAGCGGTCGACTGAGTATTTCATCGGAGTCAAATCCATTACCATCGGTGACACCGTCGTAGCGCTCAACAACACACTGCTCAAAATTGATAGTAAGGGGTTCGGAGGGACGAAGATCAGCACGGTGGAACCCTACACGGTGATGGAAGACTCGATATTCAAGGCATTTACATCCACATTCGTGAAGGAGGCGGCTGCCAGGAACATTTCCAGGGTGAAGGCAGTGGCACCGTTTGAGGCATGCTTTGCTGCTAAGAACATACCCGCTACACCCCTCGGGGCTGGTGTTCCGAACATAGACCTGGTGATGGAAGGTGGGAGCGTGTCGTGGACACTCACGGGGTCGAACTCAATGGTGGAAGTGAGCGACGAGGTGCTGTGCCTCGGATTCGTGAACAGAGGGGTTGGAACAAGAACGGCTATCGTGATCGGAGGGTTTCAGTTGGAGGATAATATAGTGGAGTTCGACTTGGCGAGAGGCAGAGTCGGGTTCAGTGATACTCTCATTGGAAGGAAAACTACCTGTGCTAATTTCAACTTCACCTCGACTGCTTGATTTGTGTAATGCACCGATTATTCAACAGGTTATCATGAATAAAACCCAAAATAAGAGTGTACACTATATACAACAGTAATAATTATGCGATTTTGATATTGTCAACTGCATCGTGTTCGGCCAAATCAATTAAGGGTGTGTTAGTTCAGATCCAAACGACAACATCGACACAAAGGATATTAAATAGTCAATCTAAAATATGTACATGAAAGATCATAGAACGATTCAGCATGAAATTGAAGTCACAGCATAAATGAGACTCATCATAACAAAGGGTCTCATGTAGAGTCAGAGACATAAACTGGGAAAGCAGAAGGGAAACGGCATATTCACAGCCTATCTAAACTTCTTTTACTTAGACGTCATATTCTTCCATCACGTAAGATCTGTACAGATACCTTAAGCTTCTTTCACTTCAAATGCTCCGAATGTGTTTTCACCACTGTAGGTCATGTAGACGAACCCATCCTCATCCTTGTGTTCCTCATACACGGTAGACATCAGAGCAGCTGCAAGCCGAAAGATTTAATTGACATTAGCAACTCCACACTCATGGGTGCAGCTTGTATAGGCAAAGTTAAAGAACTTGTAATAGAGTAGGTTGAAACCTGTTGGGGGAAGAATGTTCTTGACAAAAATGAAAATCGCCTTTTCGGGACTCAGCTTGATCCTTTTGCGTACCACATAAACGAACTGGCCGATCGTCAGGTCAGAAGGAACCAGATATCTGCCATGAGGAAGCAAAAGTCAAAACATTATGCAAGAAAAAGAAACATTCCGATGAAGTGCCAACAGAACACACAAATAGGCAATCCCTGAGAGACAGACGGCTATAAGAAGCACAATCTCCAGCATAGATGCTGAATTAGAATCCCTGATCTATCCTTGACAACATGATTCATGAAAAATACGTAGATTTCCGCAAACTTCTACTTAAGATTATGAAGTGAGCAGCTTCTTTCAAGTAGACAAAACCATTGGACTCTCAATTTACAGAGGAAAAAGGTTGCAAAAACGGTGTTAGTGATTAATTAAAGAAAACCATTTAGAGCAACAAGTCGATTTAGAAGACATTAAAAAAAAAAAAGAACAGGAATCTGTCTAAAATAAAATCCAGAATTCTGAAACATATGGAAAGTCTCATCTAAGATCCACAAGTGAAGTCCAAAGGTATCGTGATCATGAGCAAAGAACAAAAAATAAGACAGCATAAACCCAAATTTCTTCAACCAAGAAGGCCGTAAAAAGCCATGTATACTCACTTTTTCTTGTCAATGTCTGGAATATCAGTCTTTTCAGCCCTCTCAACTATAACCTACATGAGCCAAGAACAAAACAATAAAAGTCAGCAGATCTACATATATCATTAGCATAGACCAAGGGAAAGAACAAGCTTTGGCACAATGGTCAGTCAGTGCAACATACCGGTACTCTATCCGGGTATTTCTCGCGGATGCGAGCAGATTCAGCTTGCCTCCTTTCTGTTAAGAAAACCAACAAACACCGTCAATGTCATAGTTTCTCATATCAACAAATCCAGTTTATAGAAGACAATATCATCAGCCACATACAAGCTACACATCCAGTTTATAGAAGACAATATCATCAGAGACATACAAGCTAGATATCCAGTTTATAGAAGCCAACATCATTAGCCAAATACAATCTCCCAAGCAGTGAGTAATTCATGACAATACCACCATCAAATCACAAGAAAAATCAACAAAGTACATCGCAGAGACGACTAGCCACATAAACACAATACATTCAACCATCGACGTTCATCGATAAATCAAACCTGGATTCTATAAAACAACTGATGCCCAAATCACAATCAGGAACAAAAGCTGCTTCAAATACGATCTCATGTGATCAAGCATTAACCGAGCCTCCTCATCAAATCAAAATCTATACAAGTAATCGAATTTCTCGAGCAAAACCCTTCAAGAATCGATGACGTACTATTAGTTACCTCTCAAGACTACCTTCACACGTCTCTTTTCTTGCAAGCAAACAAATTCTAGCTAACCCCCAAAAGCCATCCACATCTCCGCAACCAAGAAACACACAAATCAATCACCTCAATTCCAATCAAACAACATGACAAACCGATCATCGACTATCAATCAACCAACACAAACACATCAAACACCTCATCTCATGTCACGAATCCACCGAATCACGATATCAAAGAAACTCGATTCAAAACCCTAACTCACCCAGGGGATGCTCCAACTTGAACGAGCTCTTCGACATGTCGAGATCACGGGAAAATCAAACACCGATCTGTTCAATCAAACAATCAATCAAAAATCAATCAATCAAAGGGACACGAATCATCTAGGGTTTCGACAATTTCGATCATCTAGGGTTTTGGAATCGAAATCAACAATCGAAGTTGAATCGATCAAGAGTTGAAATTGAAAGAGAAAGCGTGGGTATTGAAGTTACCTGTTCGGTGAGAATCGAAGAGAGAGAGAGAGAGCGATTGAATTTGAGAGAGAGAATGATTGAGTGTGATCGGGAAGAGTCTATGTTATAGAAGGGGGTATCTATAATTGTTTGAGATAGAAGGATTATCCAATATTATCAATCTCAACAAGAAGATTTAATTTAACTTTATCCAAAATATTTTTTTCCTTTTATATTAATTGTTATCCTTTCGTTTTATCAATTTTATAATATTTTGATTTTGGATATATATCGATAAAAAATTTGACATATATGAACGACGATTAAACGTGATTTGATATTAAAACGAGATTTATATTCATATGTATAAAATAAAACAAAATACTTATATAATACAAAACATATGGGATAGAGGGAGCAATATTTTGAATGTATATTTATTGAGATGAAGTTTGATTTTATGAAACGATCAAACATTATTTTTGAAAAATTATTCAATCTCACATCAGTGACGTAATTTTCTTCATCTTTAACACGACAAATGAAACTCCTTAAAATAAAAAAAAACTCATATAAAAATTAATATAGGACAAAATGAGTATAAAATTTACTCCCTCCGTTTCGAATTAACCGAAACGTTTTGACACCAAACGGGAATTTATGTGAGTGTTAAATTTGTGTAGATTTTGATGAAAAATGTATATTTTTTTTTTATAAGAGTGAGGTTTACTGTAACAGTTATGAGATGAGTTAATGGATGTATTATAACAGATGAAATTGATTTGATTTTTTTATATTAAAAAATTATCATAAATGAAAAAGTTTTATTTATTTTAGACTGATAAAAATTAATTAATTAATTTAAGACGGAAAAAATATTTTTTTATGTTAATACTGGACCAAATAAAGCTTGTTTTGGCATATGATTATGATATTGTTTCACTCATAAGTGACTCCAGTTTCGACAAAAAAGAAATGGCAGAAATTTGTATCTATGACTTCCACATTCTGATGTAATAATGGATAAGATCATTGGACAACAAAAGATAACAATTGACAAATAGAATTCGAGAATGGAACCTTATTTTATTTATCGTTTTTATTTAGGATGTAGGGATTGTGTGTTTTGATGCATCATGTGTCAAGGGATAAAATAACAATTTATATTAAAACAATTGAAATGAAAGGTTGAGAATAAATTATCTTGTTTTATCTTTTATTTTTACTAGATTACGTGGGAATCGTTATCAAAAAGCTCACTTAATTTGATCTTATTTTATCGATCCCAAAAAACATATACTCACTTCCTCCCAATTTATTTTGCAATCGTTTGAGCAGACATATGATTATATATATGAGTTGAATTCTTATACATATTTTAAAATATAAATTATCCATACATCAATCTTTTAGAATTTATTTATCAATAAATCACATCTTATTTATTAATTAACATTTGAATTTTTTTATAAAAAAACAATCAAATCATATTAAACCAATCCATTTTAATTAGGTCAAATCCAAATCATATCTTTCCTTTTCATTTTTGATTTTCTCTCCACATTCTAAAAAAGAAACAACGATTCTCGATTCAGTCTTAATAAATCTCCACAAACACACTTAATAACTTGCAGATTGAGCAGCTTTTTCACAAGAAAGCTCACCCAGGTGTCTCAAGAGCTGCAAAAAAGCAATAAATTTTCATGAAGACAAACAAGAACTCTACAAGTGGCCACGAGGCCCACAACTACAAGGATCAATATCAAGTAGCCGGTAATTACGAGAAAAAAAGAATCTATCACCAGACCTCAAGTAAGTCGGCTTCGGGTTTCGCATGATTTGCAAATATCGCTAGTCGTTTCTTGTATCGGTGGTAAATCAGCTCGAAAGGGTGCAATTTTTTGGGATGCACTGTCTTTGATTGCACGGACGCATTATCGATGGGAGGTTCAGGGGAATGAGCGATGCAAACGAGGTGCACTATCAATGGAAGGGGACGCATTGTTTGGACGTATTATCGATGAAAGGAGGCATATTGGTCGCTACGACATAATATCCATCCCGATCACGTAATATCGACTTGAATGATTTACGTGATATTGACTTCGACGATATATTATTAATTTCGACGATTTTAATATAATTAATTGATAAAATATTTTGTTTCCTATCAAATGATACCAAATTTTTATGACGGTCACTGGTTGGAGAAAAAAAATCTTCCAGCCAAACAGATTTGGCGAAGCCTCGACAACCCTGACACTCTGGCGGCACGTATACTGAAGCGAAATATTTTCCAAGGTGCTTAATCCTAACAGCAGGCCCAGGCTACTGAAGCAAGGTCTGAGATGGAGGGTGGGAACAGGAACAAAAATTAAGGTGGTCGGGGATCCATGGGTTCCCAACATCCCGGATGGGAAAATTGTCGAGGTCCCTTCTAATTGCTCCCCTGAAACTACGGTGGCCGAACTGATTAGCCATGAACATGGTGTTTGGAAAGAAGATTTCATCAGACAGAACTTCAACGATAGCATCGCCAAGAACATACTCACCATACCTTTGGGCAGAACAAACCGGGTTGACACCCTCATCTGGTATCCTGAGGAAAAGGAGAACTTCACTGTCAAATCACCATACCGACTCGCCTACGCATCCAAATTTGAAGATCTAGAAGAGGAAAGCTCACAAATCGGATTCGATTGGAAGAACCTGTGGAAAATCCCGGCTCCGTCAAAGACCAGATTTTTCATATGGAGGGCGTGTGAGGCGTTTGAGCCCAGAGGTTGGGGATATGGCTAAACAGATATCAGAGGTTGCACAGAGGCTCAATCAAGCCGCCATTTATTGTCACCAAACTCGCCCTGAGCTCCATCCCGAATTTGACCGAAGCGAAGAAAAAGGACTCATACACGAAGCTGTCGAAGCGGAGGGAAGGGGACTGCGCGGTGAGAAGCGTCGGGAAAAGTCGATGTATGGTGCAGCGAAAATTATCCAGTATTTTTTCTTTGTTGGGTTATAAAAATGGGATAAATAAATAGACCAAAAATAAATAGAGTCGACACCAAAATTTAACGTGAAAAACCCCTCAAAAAATTAAAAGGGTAAAAACCACGGGATCGTTGTGGTACCAAAATATCCACTAAAAAGGGATTACAAATATCATCCCTAGCAGCCTAGGGATTACAATCATCAGGATAACTCTCACTAATTTTTCTTCTCTAACGGTATAAAATTATAGCCGTAGAGGATACCCCTCAATACCCCAAATTGGGTATTTTTCTAACTCTTCTGGTGCTGTTTTTGTGTTTGATGTGT
>JAOVYX010008632.1:0-35055 GCA_035668315.1 Drosera spatulata | reverse complement strand
GGACGATATTTGTAATCCCTCTTTAGTGGATATTTTGGTACCGTTACGGTCCCGTGGTTTTTACCCTTTTTACTTTTTAAAGGGGTTTTCCACGTAAAATTTTTGTGTCGGTTTCATTTATTTTTGGGCTATTTATTTATCCCATTTTTATAACGCAACAGGGAAAAATGTTGGGCAATTTCCGCTGCACCACACACCGAATTTTCCCAACACGAGCTGTACTTAAATTGCTAGACTCATTATGTATTATTCAATGCAGATGTGGTATCAACTTTCAAAGACCCTTAGGGGATGAAGCTGCATGGAAATTCGCGAAAGAGAATGGGATCAACTTGATCACCATAAACCCTGGATATGTAATCAGCCCTATCTGCAGCCAAGCATCAATGGAACAGTGAAAGACGATACTGGATCTTGTTAGTGGTAGTTGCTTGTTTCCTTTGTTCTTTTGTTGTCCTTTCCCTTTCCCAGTAAAAAGTATACGCATTGACGATTGACATGCAGAGGCAAACTTCATTGTGGTCTATTGTCTTTTTCTTTAATTTTGTTAAAATCACTAGCTTCATGTTTCCTTTAAATACGTTCATGGATGCTGATGGATGAAACCATGACATCCTTTATGTTGTCTATCCTGATAATGTGAATTACTTATGCAGGTGGCTCTACTTACTTAAATCGAACTTACAGATGGGTTGATGATAGAGATGTGGCTAATGCACACATGCAAGCATTTGAGGTTACCTCAGCTTAAGGTAGATACTTATTGGCGGTGAAGAAAGCTTACTTAACCGAGGTCATTGAGATACTACACTATTTTTTCCTGACCCTCAGGGTTCCTGAAAGGTATTGTAATCGATTCTGTTAAGTTCCATTCAGCACCCTAGGAGTATGTGTATTCGTGTTTATTCTGGGTTAACATTGCCTAGGCCAAAAAAACCAAGGTGAAAAGTACAAAACATGTTTTGATGACGAATATTGTCATCTGTCAAGGTTCCTTTAACATTGTCAACGCAAGAACCAGTGTCGGCTAATTCATTTTGTTTTGGCATTGATCCTTTTCTTGTTTTCCCTTTGCATTTGTCTGTTTTGTGCTGGTAATAGTTCGACAACTATAGCACAAAACATGAAGTTTGATGACGAAATCTTTGTTGTTTTGTTCTTCCAGAAACATATCGTGGGATCTTCTGCTGAAATCCGTGCTACATAATGTATACTTTATAAAGAAGAGTATCGTGGACTATGTCCTCTTGTTGAACAGAACCGGACGGGAATAAAGGAACTCGTGACTCGGTTTTCCCACCAGAAAATGGAACAAAATTGTAGCTTGTCCTTTGAGCAAATAATGGTGATCATAGGAGGATCAGGAGCCATTCAAAGTAGAAGGCACAAGAATGGTTTTCCTTGGCATGAATGTTAAGCTATGAAGATGCACGATGCATTCAGAAGAGAAATCTTGCAACTTGTTTACTTTGGTGGTAACCTCGTTCGACTATTAGATTACAACTAGGTGATTAAAATTCACACCTTAATTAACGTAGTGGCCCTTTAAGTAGAGTCCGTTGCTTTGGCCTTGGGGCCGCGTAGCGTATGTTTAGGTGGAACATGAGCTTTGCTAGCGGTCGATACACCTGGTTGTGTTGATGGTGACTCAAGCTCACGGCCGTCTTTGACTAGCCATCACCCTTGACCAGCCGTCGCCGTCTTTGTCCTCATCCAGCCGCGGACGCCACCGGCAGCCGTCGCCGCCTTTGTCCTCATTCAGCCGCCTTCGTCTTTATCTGACAGAGAAATTTTGCACGCATTTTCTTCCTGATTTGAGAGGTTTTTCTTTTGCTATAAATACGGACCAGAGGATTTGAGAGGAAAATCAGAGGAGTGCAAAACAGAGCCAAAATCCAAAAAAGAGGAGGAAATCTGCAAAGGGAGGCGTAGGGGAAGAGAGCAAAGAGAGAAAGAAGAATTGGGGAAAGGAGTGTTTAGGTGAAGAAGAAAAAAAAATAAGAAAAGGAGAGGAGTCCTATTCATATATACACACAAAAACACATTGAGAGTTTAAGGGATTTGTTTTAGAGATTCTTATCTCTATCCCTTATTGTGAGATTCTCAATATTTTTGAGTGTAACTCCTTTTGTATTTTCTCATTTTGTTAGTGGATTCTTCGTCGTCGGCGACCGCCCGTGATTTTCTCCCGCAAGGGTTCCACGTAAAATTCTTTGTCTCATTTATTTTTGCGCACTTATTATTGTTTGTGTTTATTATTAACGGATCCGTTCGTAACAAACTGGTATCAGAGCTTGGAACGTTTCAATCCTTATTTCTTACACCGGGTTCGCCCACGTAGGCTTAGGAACGAACGTTGTTAAACTTGGGATTTAAGTTATATTTTTTGCGAGTCAGTTTTTGACATTTTTCCACAAAAACAATTTTTTTCCCACGGATGAACAGTGTTCAACAGTGTACAGACATAGTCACCTTGTACACAGTGTTCCGGTGAACAGTACTCCGACAGGAACGGTGTTTCCGGCAAGAACAGTACTCAGTCACCTTTTAATTTTTCTATTAAAATAAAAATAATAATCATCAAATTTTTAGAGATCAAATATTATTTTAGTCGTTAAATTAACGACTAAAATTGATCTTAGTTGTAAAAATAACGATTAATTTTTTTCTTAATTGTCAAATCTGAATAGCGACGAAGGTTTTAGCGACTAAGGTTTTATGTGGTATTTTCTTTTTTGGGTTCTCAATAGCAACTAAGTTTATAAAATTAGTCGTAAATTTTGCTATTAAAATAAAAAAATAATCATCAAATTTTTAGAGATCAAATATTATTTTAGTCGTTAAATTAACGACTAAAATTGATCTTAGTTGTAAAAATAACGATTAATTTTTTTCTTAGTTGTCGAATCTAAATAGCGAAGAAGATTTTAGCGATTAAGTTTTTTGATCGTTAAATAGTCATTATTAGTTATTTAACAATTAAAAAAATCATTTTACGATCAATTTTTTAGTCGTTAAAACGTGTTTTTTGTTTGTGATGTAGCCTTCAAGGATGAGTTTTTTTTTTTTTTTTTTTGCTATTATTGAGTACATTTAATGTGGAGGATCGAACCGATCTTGTCATGGCTAGGTGCTTTTCTGCTCGCTGTGATATAACTAGCTGTTTTTCTCATGAGTGCCGGACACACAGGGTACTTTTTAATTAATTAATATCTGTATTTTCTTTTTTTGTTGAACGATTTCCATCGTTATTTTCATTCCACCGGTATTTTCATGGGTTCAGTATTCGAGCCTCTTAAAACATATGCAAAATGCTTCACTGCCTTCTTTTCTGTGAATGGTTGTACTTTGTAGGTGCTCAGACAAACGTCTCGAACACTAAATCCCTAACCTTGGGGGTCAAATATACTACATTGGAGCTGACCCTCAAGGATACTGTAGAAGACCTTGAAGAGAAGAAATACATCAGTTTCCAAATGGCATGATGGATCGGTGAAACTAAAGCTATTAAACGGTATGATGATTTCTCTCGTCTAACTTTGTCAAGATACCATGCTTTCTCACAGGAACCGATACGATAATCAGCGAGGGAAATGAAAGGCCATGTAAAACGTTTTCTTTGGTTTTTTTTAAATGAAATTAACGCTTACAAAAAAAAAATAAAAAAAAATTGGAATTTTAAAAGAATTAGTGTTTTTTTTTTTTGGGATTATGCTTAATTTGAGTTGATGTTTTTTTTGAAAAAAAACCGAATAAAAATTATGAATTGTGTTTTATGGTTTACAAAACTACTTACTAGATCCATCAGCGAATTTTGAAAAAACAACAACGATTTCCAAAAAACCTACAGTGATAAAAAAAAAAACTGTTATAGAGCGAGGGATACTAAACTTTAAGGATATTCTAAAGAAAGCATATGTTTAGAGGACTAATTTGCACGAGTTAAGAAATAATGATTAAATAGGATTTATTAATGTTTAGAGTTTGGGTTTAAGGTTTGAGGGTTAGGATTCAGCGATTGGGGGATGGGGATTAGGTGCTGGGGTTTAGTGGATTTCGTTGGGTTTTTTAGGGCTCAGGCCCAAAAGTTCAATCAATATATATGGACTGAAAGTCCAATCAATATCGTCAGGATGTACAAACTAAGGCTAAGGTCGAGACTGACTTTTATCATTGAAATTAAGGCCCTAGCCCAGCCCATATCCAAGTATCGGCTTGTCTTTGTCCCGGTCAAAGTCAACAAGTCCAGGTCAGAAAGAGCCGTTGGACCTTACCATTATTCCACGTCACACACCTAAGGGCCATGTTTGATACGCAGGATAAATTTTTGTTAAATAATTAATTCTGTTAATCCTATATTTGATAGGAAAAATACCACCTGGATTAACAATCTCACCTAATGAGATAACACCTCTAATCTCCTCACTATCAAGCTCACCTCCCTTTATAGTATTATTACTCCCATCTATTGGGATAACTACTTAAATATCTCTGTTAAACCATTGTCCATCGTCCTACCACCCATCCTACATTTCCCATCGCCCAACGTCGATCGTCGACTATTGACCGTCAATCATCCACCGCCCACTGTCTACCGTTGATCGCTGCCCGACAATCGACGACCAACGACAGACCCCTAGCCCCTGACCGTTGATCGCTGCCGATCGACAGCCTCCGACCTCCGACTGTCGACCATTTTTGTCGATCCTCGCCCCTCGGCTGTTGTTCGATCGACGATTGTCAACCGTCAACCGTCGACTGACGACCACAGTCCCCCGACCGTCATCGTCGACCGTCGAACTCTAACCAATGATCGTAGTCGCCGACCGCTGCCCCTCGGCTGTCACTCGATCGGTGACTGTTGACTATCGACTGTTGATGCCGATCACCAACCGTCGAGCATCATCGATCCCAAACTGTTGATCATCGGCCGTTGGTTGCCGCCCATCGGCCGCTACCTTGGGCCATTGCCCGACCGTCCACCACCACCCATCGTCCTATCCGCGATTGTCGATCAACTGTCGACCCACGCACACCACACGAGCGTAGCATAAATAGACTTTTGTTGAACTTTTGTCTCATAATCTCATTTATGCTATACACGAATTGTGAAAGACAGGATGGGATGACTAATCCCAATATTAATAATGAATGGGTTAATAATCCCCTCACTATTTATCCTGCCTTATCCCATTTGCGTACCAAACGAGGCCTAGGTGTAATAGGTTATTTCGGAAGGCTAGTGTAATAGGTTATGTATATACCCGACCAAATCTGACCCAAACCCATGAACATCCGCGGGTGTCGGTAAAAAATTGGTTATCGGATTAGGGATTTTAGACCCAATAGGGATTGAGTATTTTTATCCACAGATAAAAATATCGAACCCATTTTAACCCAACCCACGGGTGCCCGTACTTTACCCGCGATCCGCATTCTCTCTCTTTCTCTCTCTCTCTCTCACACACACACACATACACACACATGACTTGAAGGATATATGTCATGGAACATGTGTGTCTAATTAGAATTCAATGGTTGATATTTAAACAAAATCAATGAAAGTCTCTCTCTCTCTTTCTCTCTCACACACACACATATGACTTGGAGGATACATGTCATGGAACATGTGTGTCTAATTAGAATTCATGGCTGATATTTAAACAAAATCAATAAAAGGTTGAGATTAAATTACTTATATTATAATCTCAATTATTCAATTATGTGTTTTAATCCTAACTATTAAATTTTAATTAGACACACATATGTTATGACATAAATTCGATATTCCTATATAAGTATCAGGATGACTTTTGTGCTTCAAAAGTACCTACTTGTGTGCTTCAATTGAATCTGAACCATTGGTTTCTTACCAAATTAAAAAAAAAATTAAAAAATTAAGAAAATCAATGATGAAGATACATTTAAAACACACAACTAGATGCTTAGATGCTCTTGAAGCATGCAAGTATTTTTGTGTGTGTGAGAGAGAATTACCTATTAGTGTTTTTTTTTCAAACTTATTTACCAATTGGTTATATATGATTTTAAAAATTACCAACTAGTATCTTTTTTTTTTAAAAAGAAAAGAAATTCTTCTCCTTTTTATCCCTAACCTACACAATTTAAATTCGAAAATCCTAATTTGCCTTCTTATCTCCATCTCCTTGACACTTAGCCGCCATTCGCACCTAGATCCACTTCCACCGTACACCACCATCATATTCACCACAACTAATCATCATCACCAACATCACCATCTCCACTGTCATAGCCACCATCTCCTTTCTACCATCAAGCATTGAATCAACCCTCAAACAACAAGTGTCATGAAGTCGCTAACTTGAAGATGAACTCCGTTGTCGAGGACACAAAGCCTTTTGATCTCATTGGATTTGAAGGATTGATAAATCCATGGGTTTGAGTTTCTCGTGTTGGATATGGCAGATTCAAGAACAAAAGCGGAATCATGTAACATCACCATCATCGTCTTCTTCCTCAACATCAGCATGATGCATTGTTTGGTCAGATTAAGCGCACTGGTTTAACAACTTATCAAGCATGTTTTAGAGAGTACTGCTTTACTTTAATGGCGCACTGTGTTACCTCAAGTGTACTACTTATGATCGGATGCTATTCAGTATGATGAAGGTGTGTTGATCTTGTTAAAATAGGGAGCACTCTTTTGTAAAGAAAAGAGACACTATTTGTGTGCATCATTTGAAACGAGGCGTTGAGGATCGTGGCTGCAATGACCTTGTGTGATGGAGTTGGATTTTGTTGCATTGTTTAAAACAACGCTCGTACTGCGATCAATCATGAGCACTGTGCACAAAATGTTTTGGGTGGCAACGCTGATGACGATGATAACAATGTCGAAGTTGACGGCAATGATTAGAGCTAGGGTTAGGGTTGAGAGTTATGTTAGGGTTAAGATTGATGATGTAGTTATTGTAATTTGATTACACATAATAAATTTCCTTTTAAATGGGATAAAGTTATTTTTCAAGTTTTGTATAATTGATTGGTAATTAAATAAATATTGTATCATCAATTAGTAAATAAGATCAAAAAAGATATCAATTATAATTCTCATTATATATATAGGGAATGGGGGGCACAACCCTCACACAGCTGAAATTATAATTCTTATTACAATGAGTAGTGGCAGCCAACATGACTGAAGTTAATGCAACTTCGTTTTATCCATATATATGAAGTGGCTAAAGTCACTTTACCCAATTGATTAAAGTGAATTCATTGTAACCATTGATTGAAAAAATGGATGAATCACCACTATTAATTTTTTTCTTATCAGAAGACAAAAAAGATAGTTGAGACAAATGAGTAACTAAGATTGATTCATTTTAGTCAATTTAGCTAAAGTCAGTTTAGGTATCTTTTTCCTTATATATATTGGAAAAAAGAGGTTAAAGTGTCTTTATCCATCTTGGTTAAAGACAATAAAAAAAACACGATTATCAATGTCGTTTATCATCAATTATGCACATGGATATTGTCATCTATATGTTTACATCATGTTTGCAAAATGTGATTATTGTTGGTTACACGTACGTACGAGAATGATATAGCTTGTTTTAAAACTATTTTAAACTGTTGATATTAAAATGATTCCAACTTTTGTTATCATATTTCAATAGAGTAGATGATCACATTTAAAGACCGAATTATTGAGAAACGATATCCATCGTGTTTCAGGAGTGCCTTTAACTATATTGGCTAAAGTCACTTTAGCCCCATCAAGTCCTATATATATATATAGGAAAAAGACAGTACCATGTTGTAAAGTCAAAAAAAATCATTTTATAGTAGGAATAACATGGATTGTGTTTGTGATACTTAATAAATCATACTAACAAAAAGAAAATGAACCATGACATCCAAGATAAGGGATTATGTGATGTTCTTTTTGTTTTATGACATTTTATCTTTGTGATATGGGTTGTAAGAAAAATGATAATTTTTATCTCCTTCAACATTTTTTCTTACTCATCTTGTTTGGTGAACAATTATAAATAGAAAAGAAAATGAAAAAGGCAAAAAATACAACTCAAAATGACTTTTTTGACTCTTGCAACAGCTTCTTGACTACCTTTTGCGGCACAAAAGGTAACCTATATGTAGGGGTTTGTGAGACTGATTTAAAATCAATCATGTTGGCTAATTTTATACTATAAAAAAAAAGATTCCTGATGATGGTTAAGTTGAAAGTAAATTAATGAACCACTCGGGAATTGATCGAAGAAATCAGAAGAAAGAGAACGAAAGGCCAATCGACCCGGGTAAGCCCGGCGGACCTCCTTGGCCGACCCGCTACGGGTCCGGGTCGGCCTCCTTGGTCGGATTTTGTGAATTAAAATAAGTATAAAATATATATACGGTACGTACTTAAATAATACGTGAACAGAAGGTGTTAAATACTAACGTTATAAAGAAGGTTAGAAGTAACGAACGTTATGAAATTTAAAATAATCGCGCTTAAGGGTTATAGATTTAACCTCAAAGATGTTTTATTATTAAATGAAATATAATGTTGGAATATTTGGGTTAATTAAATGAACGCGTAAATAAATATTTTAAACGAATAACGTCGTAACGTTATAAATGAACGTGTCAATAAATATTATGAACGAATAACGTTATAAATGTTGCGTATTAGGGCTAACGATTTTAATCCTATAAATATTGGATTATTAAATGGGATGCGATATTGGAAATTCTGAGATAATTATATCGTCTCGGATAAATTATCCGTGAGTCGATATTACAAAACGTAAGTAAATAAGAGATTGAATGAGACATTATGAAAGAAAATGAGATATCTTCTAATGTTTGCACATTCTCCCACAAACATATACATTCTCCCACAAACACACCCCGTCGCTTGCTTCTTTCCTCTCCATCATATCAGCTCTCTCTCTCTCTCTCTCTCTCTCTCTCTCTCTCTCTCTCTCTCTCTCTCTCTCTTATATTCTCATCACCATTTTTATCCATAAGCTCTCAGTTCCCCCCCTCGCCAAGCCACCACCAAACACAAACCAAAACCAACACCTCACCATTTTCCCTCACTATCATCACGACCTTGCCACCATTATTGACTCACCTCCAAAGCCACCCTCTCTTCGTCTCCATCGTTGTCATTTTTGTACCATAGGCACCAAGAGCTCGCCATCACCACCAACGCCATGGCCATCATCTGAACACCACCGGGACGTCATTCACCACGAAAACAATCGAGATAGTAGCAGCCTCCCTCCACAGCCGCGATCTTCTTCCTTTTTCCCATGCGACCACCATGCGACCTTGTACCCTTCATCCTCCCTCCAACCACCAACGACAACCACCAAGAAGCCACAAATGAGCCCAGGGACACCCCGAAGAGGAAGGACAGCCTGGACGATCTTGAGCCTTAAGGTTTCTAAAGTGTGAAGCGCTTAAGTTTTAACCAAGCAACGAAGGTAACCTAGTCCGCCCTTGTTCCCTTGTGTGCTATTTTCATGTGTTAATTATGCCATGGAGTGGTTGATTGTCCATGCAATATGGCGTGCTTGTGCGCTGAAGGTTGGCGAGAGGAAGCATGAGATGGTGTTGTGGGTTTGGCTATGTGTGTTTATGTGTGTGTTTGTTTGTGAGGAGATGTGTATATGCTGATGCTGTGTGTGTCGAGGTTGTGGATGTTTATTGTGTGATCATGGTATGTATGACCATGGGTGCGCAGGGGTTATGCACATGAACATGGTGAGGATATGTACTTAAGTGAGGATGTGCGTGTCCCACAGTGCGTTATGTGTATTTAGGTTAGTGTTAAGTATATGTGTGTAAGGTGGTATTATGTGTGGTATTAAGGTGAAGGGTGTGCAGGTTGTGGGTATGTGCTTGGCTATTTGCATTATATGCGTGTTTATGGTGATATGTTATGTAGGACATATATGGGTGTATGTAATTGAGTTGAGGGGCACAGAGGTGTACGAGAGTTAGAAATTGTTATGTGTATGTGTGTTACGTATATGAGGTGCATGCAGGCCATGTGTATGTGTGTGTATTATGTACATGAAATGCGCATAACCTTATACTATTGTAACATACAAAAATGTTAAGGAATCGGGATTATATATATATCGCGTCTTGACGTAGGGATCGGGGTCGAGGATGGATATTGTTCATGTTTGTTGAGTTATTTGGGGTATTTGTGGTTAAATGAGTGAGCATATGTACCATCGTAATATAAATACCCTCTCGGAAAAATAAATGAAAACGATCCTTTAATCGTTAAATAAAAAGGACACGGGGATGTAAACCTTAGTTGCACTAATTATGAGATGTGAACTAATGAAAAGCGAATGAAATAATATATATTGTGTCCTTGAACTGTGAAGGTCGACCTTGACGTTCCTTCTTGGATCCATAAAGATCAATCGTTATTTTCTTGAATAGCCTCGATGGCTTTGGTTTGAGTCAGTGGACTCACATATTTATTCTTTGAGTCATTGTCACAGGTGAGCACTAGCTAGGGAGCGGTGGGCAGCGTACTCACTCTCTTCGTATGCGTGTAACGACACTAAGACCGTTGGTGATAGGGTCATCTGGTGACTCTCTGTAGGGAGATCCCTTTCTCAATGGCGGTAACACAAGTCGCATTGAAAGACACAAGAGGTGCAGCGCTTGAAAGTTGTGAGGTATTGGATCGAATGACAACAAAATGTGAAAACATGTGTAGCCCGACCGACGATTGACATTCTATCTTTGTACCCTGAGTCGGTCGTATCCTTGAAGTTTGCCTTTCGAGTTGAGTCATAAATCCATAAGCAAATGTAAAAGAAAGACCCTTAAAAGTGATACGAAGACGTATAAAATGTTATAAATCAATACTGTTTGATATGGTACTTATATTTTCCTATTATATTATCACAATATTTTTAGGGATTTTTGACGGTTGGCATATCCATTAGCAAAAGTCCCCTGTAAGTGAAATTCATACACGTTAGGTTGCTGAGCTCCTTTTGCTCACAGTTATGTGTTTCATTTGTAGGTATGTCCTCACCTGTCCCTGAAGGATTATAGTGCGAGCTTGCATTCATGTAGATAGTTCACATGATTTGGGATATCATATCAGATCAGATTTCTATTTTCGCCTAATGTAACATTTGATATGTACTACTTTTGTACCAATGCCATAACTTAAAAAGGTATTCAAAATTGTAAGCTACTAATGTGACTATTATCCCTTGATTTCTATACTTCTAAACCCATTTGATTTACTTGGCATTGTCACGGATTTAATCCATGACGGCATAACGCCTACGTGTCATCTAACGTGAAAGTCTGGGCGTTACAGCCCAAGAAGGTAAAAGCCCACTTGGGAAAAAAGCCTGTCTAATTAGGTAAAAATGCGAATAAATAGAAGTGTTAGCACACACTTCAAGGTTGATTCGTTTTCTCTCCATATTTACTCATTCTCCACATATTCAATTCGTTTTCAACGGATTTTGGTAGACATCGACTTGATCGTCGGAGCGGATTTTCGAGGTTGAAATCTCGGATCCTGGCTAACGGTGTGGTTGTTTGGTGGTACGCAAGTCTTCCAGCACTCCGTCGGCTCCAATAAAACTTACGTTTTTCGATCGACGACCTACTATAGGTTGACCTATCAGCTCGGACAAACGATTCCTGACTCAAACTGTTTTCCAACAAACGGTTTGGTTTCCACCGTGGGGTCGACAAATTTCTCAATCATGTCTCAAACGTGTAGCGATGCCACTCAACCGTCTGGCGAACCCTCCATCAACCAACTTCCCCTGACGGGACAAGGTGCGTGAACCCTGAGGTTAGGGAGGATCCTGTCCGACCTAGCCCCTCCTTCGATGGAACACATCGTCGAAAGCCAACACGAAAAGGTCCCCCTCAATATGTCATAATGACCATGTACCAAAAACTGTGTCAAGAAATGACCCAACAAATGTAAGAAGTTCTAAGGGAAATGAGGAGTTTGCTCGAATTAGGTTGCCCCCACTTTCGGATGTGGCACGTCCACAGATCCTGGAAAGGGGAGCACCTGTTGTCCCTCCACAGAACATGGAGCGGGCGCAACCGGCCGACCCAACCGACCTAACCGACCTCAAACACCAGATCAACCAAGCAGGGGACGAGGTAGCCAGAATTGTGGTGGACGACCTTAGGAACCACCTCAACACTGGAGGGGAAGATCTTAGGACCCACTTGAATGCCAGGTATGTGAAGTCCCGACTTGAGGGTCGGCCCAATGGAGGACAAATATCTCAGGTCATCCCATTACACCTAGAAGGTCAAATCATATCCCTGCAACAGAAGGTGGACCAGCTCTATCGGATGCTCGAACAAACAGAAAAAAGTTCCCGCTTTAACAATGACGAGAGGGTGTTAAGAACGGACACTCCCTTCGCACCAGAGATCAACGAGTAGCTCCAACAAGCATTTCCAAAACAAGCATGTCCAAAACATCCAAACCTTGATGAACATTCATAGGTCGGCTCCAACAACAAGAGGTCGGCCAAGTCAAACAAGCCCCTGGCTTAGGATAAGTACACCCCACTCAATGCAAGCCGAAGGGAAATCTTATTTGCGGAACAAGAGGAGAACTTATTGGTGAAGGCTCCAGAGCAACAATTATTTTTAGGTGCCCCACAAGATCAAACTCGATATTGTCATTACCACCGAGACCATGGGCATGACACTGAGGAATGTCGCCATCTGAAAGACGCAATCCAAGACTGCATCAAGCAAGGTCATCTCAAAAGGTTCCAAAGTAACCAAGATCAATCAAGGTCTCCAGCCCCAAAGCCCAAGGATCGACCTAGATCCCCTGAGGCACAGAAGAGGTCAGACCAACCGCAGCAGAGGCCAAGGATTAATGTCATCATTGAAGGGCTCAGCTAGAACCAATGCCTACCCCGTAGAGGTCGGGAGCCCCTTGACGTGGGAAGCCTAGAAGTTAAGAAGAAACCCAAGATAGACATGGAGATCAAGTTTGAACCAGAGGACAACCCCGGAGTAACACACCCCCATGATGATGCATTAGTGGTCACCTTAACAATCGGGGAGTATGATGTGGAGAAGATACTAGTTGACAGCGGGTCCTCGATCGACATCCTATACTACACCACTATCCGAAAAATAGGACTTGGTGAGAAAGACCTCAAACCTTTCCGTACCCTGCTGGTTGGCTTCACGAGAGAGACAGTCTACTTAAAGGGCTACATTACCTTGCCCCTCATGATCGGAGATGAGGAGTTAGGTCGGACCGTGACCAGACAGGCTGATTTCCATGTGGTCGATCTACCCTCGGCCTAGAATAATATTTTAGGCCAACCCTCAATCGTGGACTTCAAAATACTCATCGCACCTTACTTCATGATGATGAAATTCCTCACCCAAATGGTGAGGGAATGATCAAGGGAGATCCAAAAGCATCGAAGCAATGCTAAGCGGGTATGATGAAGCAATTCCCCGACCTCAAAGGAAAATAAACTCTCTAGCTGTTGCTTGCTCTAGGTCGACCAAGCCTAGACCTAAACCAGTGGAAGACCTCGACGAAGTCCAACTCAACCCGAGAGACAACACAAAATGTGTCAAGATCGGATCCCACTTGGTCGACCTGATCATGTCGGACCTCATCAAGTTCTTGAGAAGCAATGCTGACATCTTCGCATGGTCCTCCTTTGAAATGCCGAGCATCGATCTTGAAGTGATCGTGAATCGGCTCGAGGTCAACCCCGAAGCTAAGCCTGTAAAGTAGAAGCGGAGACACTTCATCGAGGAAAGAAACAAAGCTATAGTGGAGGAGGTAGGGAAGCTGCTCAAGGCTGGTTTCATAAGAGAAGTCAAATATCCGAAATGGTTGGCCAACATGGTCGTGGTCAAGAAAGTTAACGGGAAGCGAAGAATTTGTGTGGACTTCACCGAACTCAACAAAGCATGCCCAAAGGATTGGTACCCGCTACAAAAGATAGACCAGCTAGTGAATGCCTCTTTAGGACACAAGCTCCTCTTCTTTATGGTTGTATTTTTCGGATATAATCAAATTTTTATGGCGCCTAAAGATAGAGTGAAGACCTCCTTGATAACCGACCTCGGCACCTACTGTTACATCATGATGCCCTTCAGACTAAAAAATATCGGGGCGACCTACCAGAGGTTGGTGGATACGATCTTCAAACCTTTGCTACATGACACCATGGGGGTTTACGTGGACGACATGCTAACCAAGTCTAAGACGGCCGACCTACATGTGTTCGACCTCAAGAAGACGTTCGACCTCCTCCGACAGTATGACATGAAATTGAACCCAACGAAGTGTGCCTTCGAAGTAGCTTTAGAAGAGTTCTTGGGATACCTCATCACACACCGGGGTATCGAGGTCTACCCGTCCAAGATAGAAGCCGTGTTGAAGATGGAACCCCCAAAAACGAAGAGAGACATTCATAAGCTGTCCTGGTGTGTGGTGGCCTTAGGTCGGTTCATGTCTCGAGGAGTTGAGCGCACTTTGCCGTTCTTTAAAGCATTGAGGGGGGTAGCTGACAAGATCGAATGGGACCCGAAATGCCAAGAACCCTTTGAATAGCTCAAACTCTACCTTCAAGAGGTACCCATCCTCACTCGACCTCAAGAAGTCGAAAAGCTCTACCTCTACCTTGCAGCCACTGAGGAAGCCGTCTAGGCCGTCCTCCTTAGAATTGAGGATAAGACTCAACAATCGATCTACTATGTGAGCAAAGTCTTGCATGAGGCGGAAACAAGGTACTCGAAGATTGAGAAAGTGGCCTTGGCCCTCATGTGTGCAGCCCGAAAGTTGAAACCGTATTTCCAAGCTCATCCGATCACAGTAGTGACCGACCTACACTTGAGGCAAGTCCTCCACAAACCGGAAATATCGGGTCGGCTCCTGAAGTGGTCAGGTGAGATCAACGAGTATGGCCTCACCTTCTAACTAAGGACCGCAATCAAAGCTCAAGCCTTAGTCGATTTCTTGGCTGAAGAAAAATCCGACCTCCAACAGATCGTCCAACCCTCACAGCCTGGACACTAACCGTAAAGGAGGTCGACCCGACTCTAGTAGCTCGACCTCTGCTTGGAAAGCTTACATAGATGGGTCCTCGTACCAAAAAGGATCAGGAGTTGGGGTCCTACTCATCTCCCCCGAAGGTTGGGAGCTACCTTGCACGATGAAGCTACGATTCAAAGCCATAAATAATATGACGAAATATGAAGCGCTAATCACATGCCTCAGTTTGGCTTCTCACCTCAGTATCAGGGAGGTCGAGGTCTGCTCGGATTCTAAGTTAGTGCTGGAACAGATTCAAGTAAAGTGTGAGGTCAAACCTGAGCTTACTGGGTATGTCGAATAGGCAATGAAGCTCAAGAAGAAATTCATCGGATTCCAAATCCGGCAAACTCCTAAGGGGGATAATGGGATAGCAGATACTCTCAGCAAAGTTTCATTCGGACTCGGCAGATGGATCCGCGAGAAGCTTTACACCGAAAGTATGAGAGCATCGAGGAAGTTTAACAAAGAAGTCGACCTAGATACGATCGAGGTCGAACCAACCTTGGGTCGAACAACTCAGGTCATACCTTGAGCACGAAGCTCTTTCAAACGACCCGAAAAAGGCTAAAAAAATGCCAAGAAAAGCCCCAGAATACCTGATCATCGGAACCGACCTCTACAAAAGAGCCAACTCCATGCCTTTACTGAAATGTTTGAGAGCAAGCGAAGCTAGGTCGGCCCTGACTGAGGTTCACAAAGGGGTTTGTAGGAACCATCACGATGCCCAAACTTGGCCTTCAAATGCATGAGATTAGGGTATTATTGACCGACCCTCACCAAAGTCGCAAAGAAGCTAGTAAAGAAGTGTGATAGGCGACAAAGAATGGCCGACCTCAACAAACAGCCAGCTTCGGAGATGACCCCTATCAAAGTACAGCCATGGCCCTTCGCTCAATACGGGATTGACATCCTAGGTCCATTTCCCCTAGCTCCGGGTCAGAGAAAGTTTGCTATAGTGGCGGTGTAGTACTTCACCAAATAGGTCGAAACTAAAACAGTTGCCAAGATAAACGATCGAGCTGTTCAAAGTTTTATCTGGACGACCATAGTTTATAGATTTGGGATACCAAAAATCCTAATCTTGGATAACGGGACTCAGTTCACCAGCTCCACCTTCACCTACTTTTGCTCCGAACTCGGGATTGAACAAAAGTTCGTATCAGCGAAGCATCCGAGAACAAATGGGCAGGTCAAAATTGTGAAAAAGGAGATTAAACAAGTGTTGGCTAAGAAACTAACCTCGACTAAGGATATACGGGCGTATGAGCTCCCTGCTATCCTCTGGTCGTATAGGACAACCCCGAAGAGGTCGACCAAGGAGACCCCATTTGCCCTATCATTTTGCATGGAAACCGTGATACCGGTCGAGCTCCGACACCCCTCAGCCCAAACCTCCAGCTTCGATGAAGGGAAGAATGAAGATCGGATAAGGTTTGAGCTCGACATTCTCGAGGAAAAGGGAGACAAAGTTCTAATCCGGGCTAAAGCTTTTTAGCTAGGGATAGTGCGATACTTCAATGCGAATGTCAAAGAAGGAAGCTCAAGGTCAGAGATTGGGTGTTGAGAAAAGATGATTTCGAAACCTGATCTCCAGGGGGAAAGCTAGCCGAAAACTGGGAAGGTCCTTACAAGATCATCGTCGATCAAGGCCGAGGAGCCTACAAGATAGCTCGACCCAACAGGTAGGAGCTAACTAGAACTTTCAGCAGGGATGACCTCAAGTAGTACTATCTGTAATGACCAAAAAGGGTCTAACCAATTCAGATCGGATTTGGTTGGATATAGGGTTAAGATCAGTACTAGCTTTGAAGTGGCATTGCCTTGAATAAAAGTACTTTGATCTTTTTGCCTAATATTTGAATGAATTTCTTACTTAAAATAAAATTTATTAAAAGACCTCGAAACGAGATAAAAGACCTTGGAATGAGGCAAAAGACCTTAAAATAAGGTAAAGAGTTAAAAACTTGATGGTCGGACCCCAAGAAAAGGGGCCGACCAACCCGAGAATAAAGAAAAGAATAAACCTTTGAAAGATCATTAGGTATAGAAGCAAACTCCTCCTCACTTCTTCCTGGCCTCCACCTCTTTCTTGTAAAACTTGAACTTCTCTTTCACTTTCTTCTCGGTTTTGTCTCGCTCCCTAATCGTCCTATCCAACTGAATACGAAGGTCGGCTGACCCGCGCTGTGATACCCTGACTTCGGCCTGAAGCTTTAATCCAGCTTCTCGCTCTTGGTCGAGGGCTTGCCTCTGTCGATTGAGGATTTTCAACTGAACGGCTTGATCCTTATAGAGGTACAAAAGTTGGAGCTATTGAGTCAGCGTCTGGCACAGAAAATAAACAATCAGAAAAATCGAAGCTCGACACACCGGCCTCGTGTTGGATTGAAACAAAAAAGAGAGAGAGCCCTAGGTCGGCCGCACCTGCTCGGGTCGACCAGACGGGTCGGCTCTGTCTACTTAAGTCGGCAACACCCACCCCGGGTCGGCGCCACCCCGGTTCGACAGCACCCCGGGTCGGACCTCCTCGAGTCAGACGGACCTGCCCCAGATAGACAGAAAAAAAAATATTTACCTTGTATGAGTTTGATATGAACTCGCAACGACGGAACGAGCTCTCGTTGGATTAAGCTGGCCGATCCTTCGAAAACAGGACTGACTCTAGGATTGTCTCATCCTCAAAACCTGGAGCGAAAGTGATGGCCTCAGAACCAATCTTCCAGCTTGAGAAATACTTCCCAAACAAGACCACACCCCATGAGGAAGAGATCAGAAGATCGGGGGTCGGGCTACCGACCTGCCCCGAAGCTAACCCAGCTTGGACTAGGGACAGGTCGGACGGCCTTGTATCTCACATAGCCGGCCTGGTCCTCTTAGGAGCCCAGATGGTGGTCGTCGAAATGGGACACGTCCGAGCTAACGAGGTCGGTACCCCAATGGTGGGAATAGCAGCAGGAGCCGGAGCTTCGCCTTCAAGCCTCTCCCGCATGAAGTCGACGTAGATACTCATGTTTGCCAAATCCAAAAGGGGTTAAAAGTCAATTAAATCGATGAAAAGGAAGAAAAAAAGAACAGAAACTTACCAAATCCCCTTTTTGAAGGGTTTTCCAGCACATGAACTTCTTAAAATTATAAAAATAGCCGGACTCGGCCACAGCCAGAAGAGAGGTGAAGGTTTCCACCAGAGCCGAGGACTGGAGCTCGGGCTCCCGGACGTGCCAGAGAGGAATGCCCGACCTCCAACAGGTTGAAATTTCCCAGTTCGACCGATCGGGTAGGGTGACCAAGAAAAAGTGCCCTTGTCATGTCTTGTGCGTGTCCTCGAGCTTGTCGATCACTCTTCTTCATATACTGAAGTTGGTACATCTTCATAAGAATCTCGGGGTATATGTTCTACAACTCAATCCCGAGCTTCACTTAAACCATGTAACATCCCAACACAATTCGGATAGAATTGGCGACAAACATGCAAGGAGAAAGCCCGATGCTTATAATCTCTTGGCATATACCACGAGACGGGTCGGAGGAAAAGGATGGCGACCCCGATGCTTCGATCTAGGAAGAATTAAAGAAAAGCCCAATGGGATATGATTATCTTTCTTAATTGCAACAAGGTCGGAGAAGCGAAGGGAACACGTTCGAGCCTCCAAATTGACGGACGGGGGATGCGATAAGTCCCGACGTTGCCCTGTCGAGAGCCGGATGGTCGGGACGGGGCAAAAGTCGAGACCGTGGATAGGTCGAAAGACCCACGACGGGTCGACTCTGTCATGGCGGGTCGACCTTCCTCAATCCGAGCGCTCCTGACGGGTCAGTCTCCTCTCACGAGGCAGGTCGGCTCCGTTCAGTCTCCACTCGAATCGTCCCCGACCTCGTCGTCCACGTATACGGGAATGGATGACGCGGAGGACGAATGACCGACCCAATGCCACGACATCGTTCAACAGGGCTTCGGAAACTCTCCTCGGAATCAAAAAGCTCCTTGCCGATCTCCTAGAAAGGACATGGGAATGCTGGTTATGCTTTCCCGACCGGCCTCGTCTAACTTCTCCTCGGTCGGATTAAAATTGTCAAAAAATCAAGGGTTCATGTAACATGAAGAGGGAGAGAGATCGTCGAGAGAAAAGCGGTACGAAGAGCCGAACCTTAGCTGAGAAAAGGGGAGATGGCGCAGTGGTGGCTATAGGAGAAAAAGGACAGTCGGTTATATCCAAGGGAGATGAGATGTGGAGAATGATGAAAGGGTAAAGGATAGAGTGAGAATAGAGCAAAGGGAGGTAAGTAAAGACTTTCACCTCACCCCTTATATAGGGGGTTGAGCTCGGGAAGATGAATGACCACGTTCCAACAAAATGGGCTCCCATATGAGGAAGGTTGAAACTGACCTAAGCCGGGCCCAAGTCCAACCTTTTCACCGAGCTTAGACCAAACTCGAAACGGGCTCAGAACGAGCTGATCCGACGACCTTGAAACTAAGGTCGAGGCCGACCTATAAGGTCCAAAGAACTCTCAAAAAGAGTCAAGTTGTCCCAACGCGTATCGAAAACGCTTCGAAAAAACAAAAATCCCTATTCAAAGACTTCGATTTAACACAGATGAGGTCAAACCGAAGACTTGGGGGGCAAATGATGTTCAAGTTGAAAGTAAATTAACTAGCGACTCGGGAATTGACCGAAGAAATCGAAAGAAAGAGAACGAAAAACCAACTGACTTGGGTAAGTCTGGTCGACCTCCTTGGCCGACTCGCTACAGGCCGGGGTCGACCCTATCTCCCCTTGACCGACATGGCCCGGGTTGGCCTACTTGGCCGGCTTCCCCTGGGTTGGCCTCCCTCCCAGAGTATTAATAACCCGACTTGATCAAACGAATGAGTAACAACAAAGTTCAAGAAGTTAAAACCCTACTCGGGAAAAAAGCCCATCCAATTAGGTAAAAATGCCTATGAATAGACGTGTTAGCACGCACTTCAAGGTTGATTCATTCTTTCTCTACATTTATTCATTCTCCACATATTCAATTCGTTTCACCGGATTCCGACAGACAGTGACTTGATTGTCGGAGCGGGTTTTCGAGGTTGAAATATCAGACCCTGGATAACACCGTTGGTTGATTGGTGGTGTGTATGTCTTCCAACACTCCGTCGGCTCCAACAAAACTTGGGTCTTCGATCGGCCGATCCACCATAGGTTGACCTTCCGGCTCGGACGAACGATCCCCGACTCAAACTGTTTTTCGACAAACACCTGGAAATCCAAGAATCTTTTCTTTTATGGTATAAAATCAATCATGTTACCTGATTTTAAATCAGCCACGTATTTCCATTAATGATGCTGCAACTGGCAGGGAGATTCCTATTACAAAATCATCTCCATCACACAATTTCAAATTGTATTATTTTTCCAATTTTAAATTTCTTAGATTTTAAAAGTGTGTGGTAGAGATGATTCTGCAACAAGTATCTCCCTGTCTATTGCAGCACCATCATTAATCCCTTTCAAATATATATATATATGGTAGTCAATTTGTTAAAGTGAGTTTATTATAACCATTGATTGAAAAAATGGATGAATCATCACCATTTATTTTTTTCTCAGTAGAAGACAAAAAAAATAGTTGAGACAAATGAGTGGCTAACGTTGATTCACTTTAGCCAATTAACTAAAATCACTTTACCAATCTTTTTTCCTATATATATATATAATATGAAAAAAAGGAGTTTGTTGTTAACAACATACAAATTGTATGTTGATAAGATATATCCAACGGTGAAGATTTTTTAAAACTATTTTTGTTTTTGAAATTTTCTAATCATTTAATTTTTATCATCTATTCATTTTTAACAACACATAATGATAGCATCATATTCTCTAAGTTCATATCATATTTAATTTTAAACCGAAACCTAAATTGTCCAACTTTCGTTCACATAACCTGGGTGTTATATTTGGATGAGATTTATCGAGCGTTGTGTGTGCTTGAGATGTTTTTGCCTATGTATTGGTCCACCTAAGGTGTTTTATTGTCTTTATAAGTTAGTCTCGTGTTATTCTACGATGGTTTATAGTGTTCTATTCAACCCTATATGAGGATCAGTTCATCGGATTCCTCTGTGGTGTTGGCAATGTATGTACTTCAATCATCAAAAATTAAATATTCTGCACTGACATTTATATTTCTATTAATTATAGATTTGTTTACTATGTTTTGGGTCGGGTCTGAGAACCCGCAACCCGCAACGTCAGGTGAGTAATGGGTTGACGAGATAAGACCCATTAAGATTTGGTAATAATATGTGTGCACAAATTATTACTCTATGATAAAACTGTTATAACGGAGATCAAATAGATTATCGATCTGTTATCGAATTTGATAAACCTAAAACGATTAAATTGATTATTAAATGATTCGGTTAGGTTTATAAAATAAAACCAATTATTTAATTGGTTTAAAACTAAACCGAACCGATTAATCGATGGTAGATCGATTGATCGAACCGTTTACAATCAATTGTCAAACTGCTTAAAATTAATTATCGTAGTTGTTTTATATAAGATTGTTAAACTTCAAAATAAAACACATTATATTATTTTAAACCTAAGATGGCCTAATATCCTTATTATAGTGGATATTATCTTTACTTCTTTTTGGTAGAAATATAAGTAAGAATCATCAATCCTATTTTAATTATGTTTTTTTGAATATTTTTTTATTTGGGTTTCTATATAAGTCCCTCAGATCTTCGTTGATTTCAAATAAATCCTCCAAATCTTCATAATTTTAAATTAATCTATCTAATTTTTATTTATGGGACAAAATGATCCATATAATCAATATCTTTTTTAATTTTAATAATATAATTGTGATATTTCAAGAATATCTTCGAGTCGTATTTAATTCATTCATATTTTTCGATAAAATAAACAATGATTTGAAGAAAAGATTAATAGAACATGATTATTTTTTCTTAAAATAAATATTTGAGGGACTCAATTGGAATTATAAAATTTTTTAGACAAGAAGTGGATTATTTTGTTCATTACGTGATAATTTGAAGGACTAATTTGAAATTATGAAAATTTGAGAGACTCATTTGAAATTAAGAAAGATTTGAGGGACATATATGATAAAAATCCTTTTTATTTTGTTTGTAGGAAAATATTTTGTTCATTTACTTTTGGTATAGTTTTCATTGTCCTTCTATTAACTCGATCTAACTAATTTATTTTGCATAAAAATCTATGATAAAAATTATAAAGTAATTTTAATGAATGATAGATACTCCCCCCATCGCATGTTATTTACAATATTTTTTTCACAAATATGTAACGCTTCATTTTTTTATTTTTATTTTGGAAAAATTTTAAACACAAAAAATATCAAATTGTTACAGTATATTTTACCAACTCATCTCTCCGTTATAGTAAATCGCAGTATCATTAAAATACTCTTTCTTCATCAAATTGTATAAAATTTAACACATATAAAAATCTCATGTTGGATCAAACCGTTACAAATAATTACAACAGATGAACTGCTTATCATCACGAACTATTTAAGACGAAAGCGTATGATATCGTCTAAAAATCGTACAAACAAAACCGAATAGAATAATAAGTAGTTTTGATTTCGATTTTCAACTTGATTAATTAATCGATACTATTTGGGTTTTGGGTTGCGAAATCCAACCAACAAAAAATCAACTCGATTAATCAAAACCGACTCGATCAGCACCCTTAATTTTTGATAATAATATATACTACGAATAATAAAATTACTATATTACTGTTGGGTATATAGTCAATTAAAAATTACACCATTTTGTAAGTGAGGTTACAATTACTTCGGATGTAGTGACAGGTTCGTGATGATTCATCCTCATATATCCTTGCATTTGTGTGCTACACGAGCTCCCTGTCCTGTGTGTGGTCCTCCTTACGGCTCACTTGCTGGGAAATGATTGTGTTTAGCAGACATGGAAAATCAATTTTTGTTTGATTTTGGCGATAGGATCTTGAACAGTACTATACATGCTAGCGTGCCACACTACTACAACTACAAATTATACACGTAACATCTCCTTCATCCTTTGCGAAAAGAGTACACAAAGTATTCAAATGTTGAATCACACATAAAGATGAGCCAATCAAAGTTCTTCAAACTGAAAGTTGTTTGCGAGGTAACACAAAAGCATGAGTGTAGCTATTTTTTTCCTCTTCCTTCATCCTTTTGATTTTCAATTGATCATTTTTTCATCCTATTTTATACTTCGTAATTGATCATTTTTCCAACGGTTTTTTTTTTTTTTTTTTTTTGAAATGTTTCCCAACCTATTTTGTTTAATGTGTTTAAGAACATACAACGATTCCCCAAATATTGACAGCGGTAAGAAGAAAATGGTAGAATATTTGATTTTTCGGACATTACTCATTGACACTTTTATTGAGATATGCCTTGAAAATGCATTGCGCCTTGAGATATACCATGAAAATGCATTGCGTCTTTCAATGCAATCTATTCGGAATTAATTTATTTAAAAGAACTAAACCCAAAAGAACTAAATTCAAATACAAAACTAAATGCATTGAGGTATACTATGTCTACTTCAAGAACTAAATGGTAAGACCTAAATATACATGAAGGAAGTGATATTAAAAGAAACAGTTTCATGTCTGTTAGCAACAATAGAGAGCGAGGAGATATTAATTAAACCGCAAAGATATTCTAGAGAAAGCATATATTTAGAGGACTAAACCCATATGAGTTTGCATGAGTTTAGAAATTTTGAGTAAATAGGTTGGCATTTTGAGGTATAAACCGCAAGGGTATATAGAACTGTTCAAACTATACAGTTAGCGTTATACACAATGTAGGCAATCCAATCGCAGAATCTCCATATATAGATTTATGATACCAAATAGAGATTGAAACAATCATACGCGTACCTTAGCCGTTATAATGCACAGTGAAAATTTATCATAATTAATATACGATTGAATAAATCAAATCTGCAAAATTGGATCATGAACAACGTAGTTAACAAGCTCCATTTTCCTAATATCCTTGACGGTCGGTGTAGATGAGTCGTCATGGATTACACAATTAGGGTTAGAAAAGATGACATAGTTGGTATATAAATAGAGATGTAACAATTATTGGGTTTACCCATCACGGGACAATAAATATCTATCCAACTCACACTAACCAATTCTATATTAAACTAAAATAAGGCACATCGTCTCACTTTACTAGACCAACTTTAGTCCGATTCAATTCGACGATAATTAATAAAACCCACATATAGAGATTTATAGAGTAAATCTAACATTCTCTCATTTGGGTTTATTAATAGTAAAAAAAAAAACCAAAAGAAATTTTAGAAAACAAGTTGATTGTTAAAATGAAAACCCAGACTTTTTGAAAGTTTAGCACGACTATTAAGAAACCACTGGTCTGAAGACGCTGTTTTAAGTCAATTCGATCCCATAGAGCCTCAAGTTCAAGATCATGATGAAAACTGCATCTTCTCTACACAACACAGGACCTTCCATGATGACAAAACTATCAACTCTACTGACATAAATTTAACATGATAGTGTGACAAATAAATAATACCCCAACAAAAAATGTCATGTATTATCCTCTTATCGGTCACATGATTTTCTCCCTTACGTATCAACATACGATTGAGAAAATCACTTGTGTCTAACAAACACGTATGTCTTGATTTATCATCACGTGATGCAGAATATGTGTTCCAAGATATACCTTAAGGCTCAACTCATTATCCCAAGCCTTTGCTCAAGATTAACACAAAACTTGAGATTTTGATAACATGAAGCCATACATAGAACATCAATGTGTTCCTGTAACAATAAAGTACGTTCAAATTACTTGACTCAATCAAAAAAAATGTAAAAAAATATAATAGAGTAAATATTAAATGCTCCTACTGAACAAAATGAATAAATACCTAATATCCATGTTGAAATTTTATGTCATAAAATACGTATGGTCAAAGGACTTAGAATAATGACGAGTCTATCTTATCATTTGTTCCATAAAATCTCTATTGTAATAGACTCTTGTGATACTATATTGACATTAAACAACATTGAAGTGGATATCACAATACATGTGCATGAACCTATAAAATCAACAACAACAACATGAAACAAGTTCGTTGGGAGAAGGATATAATATATATGAAATAACATGCTACATGCAAAAACGCATAGTTGAGAGAATAATCATTTCTATTTCTCAAAATGAGATAGTGTCCTATTTATCAAAAGAACGTCCTTGTTTTTCAGACCATAAAAGAGTTGGAACCTATAGAATCTACCAATTACAAATCCTTAAACTCATGGACTCGTCTAATAGAAACTTGTGTTGTAATATGCAACTCATATAGAAACAAGGATAATAAACTCTGCTCTCACTGATGAAATAGAATATGTGCTCCCACTGGATCATGGAGAGTAGAAATGATTTAAGATCATCCTTCATATGGACAATAAATAGAATGTATTTCTCTCAAACGCATAGCAAGAATTAATTTCACACTTGTTCTATTAATAATGAAAAGGGATAATATCAGCATAATCAAACAAACTTCTTTGGGTAGTATGCTTGACATGCAATATACAACTCCTAACTGATAGTACTTAATAAAATCGTGATGATGTATAACTTAAAATAAAATAAGTACATATACAAAAGATTCCAAAACATCACCACACAAACATCTTTGACCTGAATGTGTAGCGCAAATCTCCCTCAAGTAAGCACTCCCATTATAATAGTGAAGCAAATCCTTTCCATCGTTCCTCGATTTATGATGCATAAGAACTTTCAAAGGAATTTTAACGTTGTTAATAAAATACAAAATAACGATATTTTAAATAGCACTATGTGAGTAGTTAATGTATATTCTAAAACTGTATAAGTATACATTACAGAGATCACATGCATCATCATGTAAACACTTTTGGACTGAATGCATGACATGCAATTGTAAATATCTCTACATAATAGCGGATATGAGAATGAAATCAACCACAATGATTGTTATCTCTCAACCAAATGTTAACTATGACAACCCTCCTAATTTTAACACAAACCACCTCCTTTGGGAGAATGATTAATCATTAAACAAGAGGTAGTCTAACCTTATGAGATATATTTCAGGAATATGGATAAGAAGATCTCTTTGTGAATTACAACTCAAACCTGAAAATATCTTCAAGATAACCACTTTAACTTACTTATAAATCCGGATTGTGGTTCAACAGGAAGAACTTGATGGGATATATCAGGCATTAAACCATAGTAGTATTAACTAATCATGTCATATATTTGTACATACAAAAATTATATCAATAATATTTTATTGGCTTTTTATCTTATGCGTCATCCAATATTCGATCTAGACAAACTTGTCAAGAGACGCAAGACCATGAACTCATTACTGATGCCCATAAAAATATGGAACAATCCGAAATAAATACTTGGATTGTCCGTATAGCTCATAAAGCACATCTTAATATCATGTGTCCAAATACATAAATGAGCCAATATAGTTTTACAGAATATATGAGGGCTTATCATGCTTGTAAAACAACTTATTTTAAACTTCAAAGTTCGATATTTTGGACCATTATGTAATATCTACAAGCCATAGATAATGCTTCAAGGCAGTAACTTATACCACAAACAGAACCTTAGATGAAATGATCAATGGTGAAATTTAAACTCATTCTGCAAAAATATTTTTTGCTCTAGTAAACAACCTTGAATATGATATACAAGCCTTTATATATTTATGTATTTAGCCGAGAGCGTGATAGGCTGATTAAATATGCCCAAACATAAAACGACACCAACGTCCATTTTTTTAACTTGCAACTATTTGATAGTTAAATAGCTCAATCCAGTTATTAAGCTTTAAATCAGTCCATGAGTCGTAATCTTTTGTACTAATCTAAACAAACTCGGCACAAGGATCTGATCTTCTTCCCCTCAAGAATATCGAGTTCAAAGATTCAATACACCAATCAAGATATTTGTTTGAACTGATTTTAGCGGGTTCTTCGTAACGGTCGATACCTTTTGCCGGAGTCTGCCTAAGATGTATTTTAAATAGACTCAAAATTAAATCTTTTCCAGATTGAAGACTAAAAACAATAGAACTATATGCACTCTGCATAGGCTTATGGGTCATATTGCAAAGTGAATCCATTAAACAAGCAACAAACAAGCCAACAGACCTATCGACTCTAACCGAGTAGCACACAAGAGTCAGGTTCCTTTTTTTTAATGCGCTAGTAAAAAATAATCTAATGTAATACTCGCTTGACCCAAACTCACTGAAAGCCATCATCTTCCTTAGAGGGAAACTAGGAGGCTAGGAGAAAACCAGTGTCCATGAGAAACACACAAATGGCGGCACAACTTGACAGGACAGGAAGCTTATGATAATTCCAAAATCAATTTGTTAAAGCTTTAATGACCAAAGAAAAGTTTACGCGTCTGAGAGCAAAAGGGCGGGTTTTCTAGTGGTTAAGGATTATGTTTAGCGGGTTCCTTATGCCGACCAATCATGCCGACGTCTGCAATTTAGAGCTTTGCACATGCCCAGAAACGATTCATAATCCAACAGCTGTTCCCAAAATTGGATCTGATCTTGAGAACGATAGACCGTATATGCACATCACAACTCAAACAGATCCATATCCATGATATTCAGTTTCGAAGAGAATAATTCGTGATTACAAACTCAAGGTCGCAGATCCATAGGTTATGCACTTTAGAGCCTCGAATTTCAGATCTAAATCTTCTTCTCGAAAATCAAACAGAGATGATTTGGCCATGGATGGAATAGAAAGAGTGATACTTTTACTCTCAAAATCAAGACAAAAGATTTACCATAATCTCAAAATTCAGATCTATTTCGTAGATCTGATCATCTCAAAAATTTTCAAAATCTTCAATTTAATGATTTTAATTCTGATCCATGTTCGATTTGATGTAATCAAATCATATGACATGATGCACAACGAAAATTGATTATAACGAATACATGATAGAATAGATTACATTTACAAAACTGCATCATGAACAAACGTAATTAACAATCTCCACTTTCCTAATGTCCTTGACGAACGGTGTAGATAAATCGCATAGATAGCACAATTAGGATTAAAAAAAAAAAAAAGACCTAAATGATATAAATAAAGATGTAGCAATTACATTGGATCATTTTCCCATCATATGTGTACTTCGTAATTGATCATTTTCCTATCCCAATCTATCTATATCTCTGATTCTACTTACATGTTTCCTTCTTATAATCATTGGCATATTAGGTTAAGCCATGCTAATTCAAAAAACCAAAAAAAAAAAAAAAAAAAAAAAACAATGAAACTTATGTCAAAAACTAGTTTGATTTCTTGTGTCGACACGTCTGATATTGAAAAATGTGAAATATGCATCAAGTAAAAAATAATCAACAAATTGCTCTAGAAAAATAGAACATATTCACAATTGTTACAATTAATCCATTCTAGTATTTATGAATTAAATGGAATTTTAACTAGAAAAGTTAAAAAATATTTTACAAATTTTTTGTAACGACCCCGGATTTCCGTACCGGAAGACACGTGAGCGTTATGCCGTTACGAACTCAGTCCATGACAAGACTGAATAAACCGAATGGGTTTAAGGGTATACAAGTCAAGGAAACTATAAACAGGAGGCACATTCATAGCTTATAAGTTCGAATACCTGTTTTAATTACAATATTAATGCAGAAGCAATGCAGATCGATTATTACAGTAATCACATTAGACATCTGATCTGCTATAATCCGAAAATATGTGATATCATCTATATGCATGCAGCTTCATACTAAAAACCTTCAGGTACTGTTGGGGGCATATCTGCAATTGAAAAACATAACTGTGAGCTAACGAAACTCAACAACCTAAGGTGTATGAATCCCAATTACAGGAAACTTCCGCTAACGGATATGGCGACCGTCGGAAGTTCCTAAAACATTTTTATAATATGATATCAAACAGTATTGTTTCACATTGCTTATATAGGTTCATATCGCTTTTAAGAGTCATTCCTTTCTTTTGCATTTATTTAGGGTTCATGACCTGACTCAAAAGCGGCAACTCCAAGGATATGACCGACTCGGAGTACAGAGATAAAATGTCAATCGTCAGCCGGGCTACTCAATAGATTGTATTTTCGCACCTGCCTACTCCGTGCATCGCCTTGCATCTCTTGTGCGCATTCAATAAGGCACCGCATGCCAACATTGAGATAATTTGGGCCTCCTTGCAGAGAGTAACCCGTGACCCCGTCACAACGGCGTATAAATCGCTGCATGCATGCGAAGAGGATGGGGGATGCCCATCGCTCCCTAGCTAGTTCTTACCCGTGACGATGACTCAGAGGATAATATAGGAGTGCAATGACTCAAACCCAAGCCATCAAGGCTATTCAAAGAAGTAACAAATGATCGCAATGGATCAAAGATGGGACACCATTGTTCGACCTTCTCAATAATTCCAGGGAAAATGATGAACGATCCAACGGATCCAAAAGGGACGTTAATGTCGACCTTATCAGTTCAGGGATGCAATATTTCTTATTCGTTCGTTTTTTCATTAGTTCACACAGATAGTGTAACCACGCTCTACATCCCCCGTTTTCTTTTTAGTTATCGTTTAGAGGTCACTTTCATTCATTTTTCGAAAGGATATATATAATATATTGGTGTGTATTCTAGTTCATTTTAACCCCAAATACCCATCATATATCAAACATGATCGTATATGCACGTTTGATGTTATGTTTCTATGCGTATGGGTTATATATTCTCAAATACGCATTTAGGTTTAAGGTTCGATGCACGAAATCGATGATTCCTTGGTCAGAAGGCTGTCGTGGTCGTGACTGGCCCTATCTCCACTCCAAGCATACATATGTCTAACGAAACACGTCCATGGTGTTTTAAGATCATAATTAGCAAAATTTTATGTACGCATGTGTTCATGCATGCTCCTATGCATATTTTGTCAAAACTAGGGTTTCGTTATCGCCTTAACACATCAACCAAGCAACCATGCATATCATCGCCCTCCTGACGGTACACTTCTCATCACATTCATCATAACACATCATATTAATGAAATATTAAGTACGAGACAGATCGAGAGGGGTCAGGTTACCTTTGAAGCGTGTTTAACCCTAGATTCACTTAGGGTTAAAGAAACCTTAGCAACTTTGAAACCCAATGTCACCCGACGCTATCCAACTTCCGTCACTGCTCTGTCCTCATCACCGTCACTGCCGATTGCCGAAAGTCGACTGGAATGTTGCCGGAAATTCGTCGGAAAGCTTCGTTAAGTCGTTTTACGCTCGTTCATGCACTTCCCTTGGCACCCGTGACATCAAAAACCCGTCCCCCGCTCCGCCACCCCGTTGTCCTTCCTTCGTCACGCTGGCTGTCGGACCTTGGCCGGAAAGTTTCTACGAAGCGTTCTAAGCTCCTCTCCCCCCAAACTTCGAACTCAGGGCGTCCAAGACCTCGTCCCTCTTGCTGTCTCCCTGCCACTGCCTTCCCGGAGCTGCTGGTGGCCGGAGAACGTAGCCGGAGTGTTACGGTTGATTACGACGATGATCGCGAGCTCGGGACCGTGATCCAGCGCGTGCGAGGGAGCTCCTTGTGATCGCCAAAGTTCGTTGGTGGCTTGGAGATGATGATGATGGTGGTTGATAGGTGGCCGGCGTGGTGATGATGTCCAGCGGTGGCGAGCGCTGTGAAGAACAAGACGGCGACGATGGTGGCTGCGCGTGGGGACGATGAAGATGATGATGGCTTCGTGGCTGTGAGGAACAAGGACGACGACGATGACTGAGATGGTGGTGGCGTGTGTTGATCGTGATGGTGATGAAGATGGCGGTGCGGCGGTTGGATGGATGGTGATGGCGGACAACGCGGCAAAGAAGAACCAAGACGACGACGAGAACGGCTGTGTGTCGGTGAAACAAGGACGACGATGATGATGATGAAGAGGATGGTGGCGCGGCTGTGTGGTGGTGGTTGATGAGGTGGCACGGTGGAAGGCGACAATGGTGGCTTGTGGTGATGAGTGGCGAGTGATGGTGAGTGTGTTGGTGAGCTGAGAGTGAAATGGTGAGTGAGAGTGATAGTGGAGAAATTAGGTACATGTGAAAAATATCTCACATTCCGTCTCACGATACATCTCATTCAATCCATTATTTACCTAAATTTCATAATATTAATTCATTGATAATTTATTTGTATCGATAACTTTATCCCATATACGAAAATATGACCCCCCGCGTCATAATCTATTATTTATGGGATTAAAATCGCTAGTCTTTACGCGCAATATTTATAACGTTATAATGTTATTTATTCGTAACATTCATCGTCGCAACGATATTTAATTATCCCAAATATTCCATCGTTGTATTTGATTGAGTAATCAAATATTTCTCAGGATTAAATCTTTAACCTTTATGCGCGACTATATTTTAATTCGTAACGTTATATGTAACGTCTTTTATTCGCACTTTTATTTACGTACGTACTGTACGTATGCTATATATTCGTTTATGAATTCCCAAAATTCTCGAGTATTACATCACCTCCAACTTTTATGAAGTTTTGTCCTAAGTTGCCTCCGAGGTCAGGTGGTTAACCCAGAGGACTTTCACCAGTGAAATAGTACGGTTTTTGAGGATCTTCTCACGACGATCTAAGATCTACTGAGGTTACTCCTCGTATGTCAGATTCTATTCCAGGATAATTGGCTCATGCTGAATGACATGGCTTGGATCTGCCATGTATTTCCTCAGCTGTGATACATGAAATACGTTATGCACGCTTGAAAGTTCGGTGTATAGTGCAAGCCTGTATGCAACTTTCTCAACCAGTTCCAGAAACTCATAAGGTCCTACGTAGCGAGGGCTTAACTTTTCCATCTTTTCAAATCGCATAACACCCTTCGTAGGGGAAACCGTAAGAAATACATGAACCCCCACATCAAACTCGAGCGACCTTCGTCGCACATCTACGTACGACTTTTGACGACCTTGGGCTGTCTTCATTCTATTTCTGATCTGTTTGATGGCCTCCGTCATCTCTCGTAATGAATCTGGCCCGATGACTATCTTATCCTCGATGTCATCCCAGTAAAGCGGTGTCCTACACCTCCTTCCATAGAGGGCTTCGTACGGAGCCATTCCGATACGGGAATGAAAACTGTTGTTATACGTGAATTCAACCAAGGGCAAATGTCGATCCCATGATCCTTGGAAGTCTAAGGCACATGATCGCAACATGTCTTCTAGCGTCTGGATTATTCTTTCTGTTTGTTCATCTGAAGCTGGGTGAAAAGCGGTGCTGAAATTCAATTTCGTTACAAAGGCTTTTTGTAAACCTTTCCAGAAATGGGCCTGAAACCTCGTATCCCAGTCAGAAACAATGGATTCTAAAGCTTCATGTAGTCTAACTATTTCTCTTACACATTCTTCCGTTAGACGGTCAACACTCCAAGTGATTTTGATTGGCAAAAAATGTGCTGACCTCCTTTCGTCGTTACTGAAAGACCCACTATGAAATCCATTGAGATTGAATCCCATTTCCAAGTTGGAATTTCCAGGGGCTGTAGTAAACCTCTGAATCGTTGATGCTCAATCTTAAATTGCTGACAAGTATTGCATTTTGCCACAAACTCCGCAACTTCCCTTTTCATGTTACCCCACCAGAAGCGTTGTCGTAAATCTTGATACATCTTATTGCCTCTTGGGTGAATAAAGGGTTTGATGATCCTCCTCTATGATCTTTCTCTTCAAGGCATCGTCATTACCTCAAGGTGCCATCTTCGTTGATCGCAAAACCATTTGCTTTTCCTTGTAGGGTTTCGTCCCTAAACTTCCTCATCTGCTCATTTGTCTGTTGGGCTTGCAATATCTCTTCCTGAAGAGTAGGTTGCTCTTGCATGTTCACAAGTATATTATCACTTGATGCCAGACGGATCTCAATACCCAATTTGCAGAAGTCATCAATCAACTCAACCTTTGTGATTCTCAGCAAATGTAAAGTACCTTCTGTCTTTTTACCCTTTTGACTCAAGGCGTCAGCTACTACGTTCGTCTTTCTAGGATGATACTGGATCGTAATCTTTTAGAAGTTCCAACCATCTCCTTTCACACATATTCAACTCCTTCTAAGTGAAAATGTACTTTAAGCTCTTGTAGTCGGTGAAAATCTGGCAGGAAATTCCATACAAATAGTGTCTCTAGATTTTCAGGGCAAATACCTTTGCTGCCAATTCCAAGTCATGAGTAGGGTAGTTACGCTCATACGGCTTCAATTGTCTTGAAGCATATGCAATCACCTTGCCATACTGCATAAGTAAGCACCCAAGACCTTGAACAGTTACATCACTGTAAATACTGAATCCTTCCTCGCCAGAAGAAAGCGTGAGAACTGGTGCTGATGTGAGCCGCTTCTTAAGTTCCACGAATGCGCGCTCACACTTATCAGTCTATAGGAACATAAGGGACTTCCGTGTCAAGTTGGTTAAAGGCATGGCGATCTTGGAGAAATCTTCAATAAATCTGCGATAATATCCGGCCTAGCGAAGAAAACTTCTTACTTCTGTGACATTTGTTAGCCTAGTCCAATTAATCACCGACTCGATCTTCCTTGGGTCTACCCTTATTCCTTCTTCAGAAATTACATGCCCTAAAAACGCCACTTCTTGCAATAAAAACTCGTCCTTCTTGAGTTTGGCATACAACTTGTGAAATCGCAGGGTCTCCAGAATAGTTTGAATGTGTTCCTCGTGTTCTTGTTATGTCTCGGAGTATACCAAGATGTCATCGATGAATACCACAACAAACCGGTCAATATATGGCTTAAAGACTCGGTTCATCATGTCCATAAAAACGTCTGGGGTATTGGTAAGCCCACACGGCATCATTAGGAATTCGTAATTCCCATAGCGAGTACGAAAATCGGTCTTAGACACATCGTCAGGTCGGACACGTAGTTGGTGATACCCGGAACGAAGGTCTACCTTCGAGTACACCGTTGCCCCCTGTAGTTAATCAAAGAGATCGTCAATCCGTGACAGGGGATACCGGTTCTTGACAATAAGCTTGTTCAGCTCGTGGTAGTCGATGCAGAGTCTCATACTCCCATCCTTTTTCTTATCAAATAAGACCGGTGCGCCCCATGGAGACACACTAGGGCGGATGTATCCCTTTGAAGAAGTTCTTCTAGTTGACCCTTTAATTCCTTCAACTCCGCAGGCGCCATTCTATATGGAGCTTTAGATACTGGCGGTGCACCGGGCACCAGATCGATGGCGAAGTTAATCTCCGTCGCCGGTGGCATCCTGAGAATCTCATCTGGAAATACATCAGGGAAATTTCGCGTTATTGGGATATCAGAGAGATTTATCTCCTTATCAGACAAAACTTCCAAGCTACACAGATAACCGTGACATCCCTTTCTTAACGGTTTTCGTGTTACAAGGGCCGATACAAGCTGTAGTTTTGCTTTTGAACCCTCTCCGTGATATCTAATCTTTCCTCGCTCAGGACTCTGACATGTTATTATCTTCTTCTTATAATCGATGACCACTTTATGCCCTTTCAACCAATTCATTCCTAAAATGACATCAAAGTCATGGATGTCAAAGACAATGAGATCGGTTGAGCATTCCTCTCCCCCTATGACAAAAGGGGCATGGGCGATAACGTGATCGCACACGACAATCCCCTCCGTTGATAACCCAATATGCAGCTTCGGGTAAGTCAATTATATGGCCTTTGTTTAAAATTATTAATTCTGATCTTATTCGTTCGTTCGATAAAATACTAACAGCAATTTATTGTTTACAGGA
>JAOVYX010008631.1:0-66013 GCA_035668315.1 Drosera spatulata | reverse complement strand
TTGGTTACACAACACCCCCCCCACCCCAAAAACAAAAAAAACACCACCACCAACCCCAACCACCCAAAAAAAAAAAAAAAAAAACCACCAACCCCTGAATGTGCTCACCTCTTCAAGAGTTGCTTTCAACTTTTAACCCATCTCGAATTCCCTGCTTCAGACTTCCTATGAGCATTCTACTTCTACCTTAAACAAAGCCCACCCACACACCACAACCGTGGTCCTTCTCTTTTCATTTTCTTTTCTTTTTGTTCGTGCTTCATCACTCACGATTTTTTTTTTCCATTATACCAATTCACTCTCTTCTCCAACTATGCCCAACGGCACGGCCATATCAGCCCAAAGCGCCCCCCCCCCCCTCAAAAAAAAAAAACAAAAACTGCACACTAATAAATGAAAGAAACAAAATCAATGTTCAATCAACCTAATTGATGAATGAAGTGAGGATATCAACTCTTGAATGGGTTCTTTTTCCTAGATCTTCTACAGTGGGAAGTCTTTATCCAATATTATGATCAATTTTCTCTTTGACCTTCTGAAAGGAAAACCCAGATAAAATTCTAAACCACGAAGATAGCAGAGATGCTATGACATCAGAAACTGATTACCAAAATAAATAAATAAATAAATAAAAACACAATTTCAGAAAAGAACCAGTTCATCTTACATGAGTGTAATGGATAGGAAAATAGCAGCCCAGATTGTCAAAGATCTCCCCTGCAACATTCGCTACAGGACCAGTAGGATCAGCAAACATTTCTGCCAACACTTTGACAATACGAAAAATAAGTATCAAGCAGTGAGGATCCTTTTCTCCCTCAATCGCTTGACAAACTCCATAAACAAGGTGATCACCCTAAATCATGATACAACCTCATTAGTATGCAGGTTAGACTTGAAATTAAAATGCAATATGGAGATAAAGCTAGGAGGGAAAAGCTGTGCAAACACTGATGTACAAAAATCAAAGCTAGGATCTACATCACTTGAGATGTATGCAAATAGATGTCTCCTACGTATCCATGCAACATATAAACTAACCACTGAAAGGAAAAAAAAAAAAAAAGTGGGATATCTCTCAGGAATTCTTTGGCAATCACCTCAACCAAGTCTAGGTTGAGGATTTTTATTCCGTCCCTAGCCGGTCCCAAGTCCAGATAAAATGATGAGAGTTGCGTGTAAGATAATCGATAGTCAACACGTAAAAAATCCCGTTGGATCTCTCAACATGAATATGACGACTTGTGAGTACATGACATATTGGAATGACGTCGTCGTATTCATGTAACCGACCCCACTTGATGGGATAAAGGCTTGATTTGTTGTTATCAAGATACACAAGTTAAAGGGTGCATGAACGAGTAACAGAGTGCTTCTGTAGCTCCGTAGGGTTTAACTGAATAAGCAGGCGCTCCACATTACATGTTAAGCTCCAAGAGTGGTAAGTGACATACTAGTTCAGCAATGTCTTCAGGATAGCAGTCCAATAGGCATTCAAGAAGTTCAAAGCACAGCTGCACGAATGAAAATAAAAAGCATAAGACCTAGTAAATATTTAGCCTTAAAATGGCAGTAACAGCACAAAGCTGGAAACCTAGTAGCCCATGATATCCAGATTCTTCCTATGCAGATTAATATACCACAATACTACCTTCCTGTCATGTTGTCCTAAAGTTTGCACCTCCAGGTTCCGCAGATAAGAATCAATTAACTCATGGGCATCATCTCCAGTGACCCTGCCCACTTTGAATTTTCTCCTGATAAGAGCCAAGCAACCAACAAGGGGACCTCGTATTCCTCTCCAATCTGACTGACATGAAAACAATGAAATTCCATCAGGCCAATCAAACTATAGTAGGTAATTATCCACAGCTCAAAAAAAGGAGATGAAATGTGACACTGCAGGAGATGGACCAAGAATGTGTGAAGAAAACAAAGGAAAACAATAATTTGGGCAAGAAACTGCTTTTCCTCCTAAATCATCCCTTGCATAAAATGTTGCTGCGAAAGTTGCAATGATTTCAAACAGTGGAAACATCACTGAAGGAAGTGATAAACTAATTCCTACAAAAAACACAGCCATACAGAAAAAAAAGTTGCTTGTAACACAAATAAGTGAAGATAATGGAATAAAATAAAGCCAATAAATTTCTTTTTTCTTCCACCCGGACATTTCAAAAGCTGTAGAAAGTACAAATGCTGGAAGGAATTTACAGTTTCGACTACATAATTTCCCCAAAAATGCGAAGGCAATATTTGCAACTCACCAGCCTCTCAGAGAAAAATACAAGTAAGCCAAGGAATTTACGGTTTCGACTACATAATTTCCCCAAAAATGCGAAGGCAACATTTGCAACTCACCAGCCTCTCGGAGAAAAATACAATTAAGCTATGAACAGTAGCAGCATCCAGTGGCATAGTTGCAAGACATGTAAGTACTTCACCTAGGAAGAGAGTACCTGGAGAAGCACAGCAATGCTTCAAATACTAGTCACCCAGGCCAAACGTACTACTAAGCTTCGAACATCTCACTTATAATATCACGAAAGACAGAAAGAGATAACAAAGGCACAAGATGAAACACAATTAGCACATTGGTTTACTAGTTCTCAAAATCTGAAGCAAGGCAACTAATCATGCGGCTCATTGCCAATTCCCACCCCCCCTCCCAAAAAAAACAAAAAAAGGAAAAAAAAAAGGCTCACAGGGCCCTTCCTAATAAAGTTCCCAGATCAGCCTCCCCATTCACATATAGAACAACCAACTGGTGACTGGTTGATTTACACAAGGTTATTTTTAAGTGCACAGTGATGGAGATGTGGGATGCACTAGATATTATTAGAGAACCATATCACCATAACAACTTCACTCGCCCTTGAGCTCTACCTCCTTTTAACAAACAAGTATCATCTTATTAATTAGAACACCCCTTTTCACAAATCTCAGGATGCCAACCAGTGAAACTTGGTTCAATGATGAAAAGAAAGGGGACGAGGGAAATGTGTATTTACTATACCAAACAATCCAACCAACCAAACCACTAGGCGCCAACTAGTGTAGTTGGGCCGCTTAGTCTCAAAAGATCTTGGATTCATACCAATGTATAGGACCAAAGAAACAACTATAACATTAAGTGGAGGAAAATATCTGTTTCAATGACCTAGTCTACGCTGGTCAATAGTAAACAATTCCAGGTTGTATCTTACAGAATACAAGGATACAGAGCAACTAAAACCTAATCTTGATACAACGTGATGCTGCAATGACCAAACTTACTAAACAAATGGAACACCATGTGCTTGGTTATTTTCCCTGCCACATTTGAGCATCATATTGTCCCAATGTTCTCAGGACATTGTTCAAGCGGTCACTTGAACATATTAAGCCTAAGAAAGTTCACTAATGTAAACCACCTCGACATTTGGGATATTCTTTGTAATCTGGCATGACTTCTGCATTTTGTTTTGTTTCTCCCGGCAAAGTAGTAATATTGTTAGTTATTCTCTTTCTGAACAAAGCAGTAGAAACAGAAAACCATATGCCAGAAAGGGGAAACAAGAAGCTTTCTATTTTTTGACTTCAGGTATCTCTATGCATCAAAATCAAGGTCCTGCACGAGCCCTTCTCCGATACTTTGTTTCGTTTTGTTTTTTTATTATGCTCTCTTCTTATAACAAACAACACCTTACGAATCCATTCACCTGGCCCTTGTACATTGTCAGCATATCTAAAAATTACCGGACGGAGCTATCCAAAAATCTTACATCAAAATCTCACCATAATCATTCATAGGGTGTGTTTTCTTTTCCTTGGCTAAATTTGTACCACGAAGAGGTCTCTCCACCTCCAATCCACTCCATTCGAAAAACAAGAAAGCACACACAACACAAATATATTCCGTACATAAGCAACAGAAAGAAGATTCAGTTACCTCTAGCGCGTACCACATTGTCGGAAGTCGTCAAATACATCTCCATATCCCTAACCTAAAAATTTCCACAGATCAACAGTTAAATCACACAATCGCCATTCACCACAACAAAACTCAAAACGACATGGAATTCACACAACTAAAAGCAGCAAAAAATACATCACCAATTGTTCCAACGTCAACACGCCATGCATCAACAGATTCGCCACCGCGTTCACACTAGCAGCCTGCTAATCAAACAACATCAAACATCAACGACGAGGACGACGACGAAGAAGAAGAAAAGAGCAAAGAGTATTGAGAAGAATGCGTGGGAGACGAAGGAACCTGCTGAATCGGAGAGCGAGTTGAGTCGACGAAGGATTCGATGTGCGCGATCCACTCGCTGCTCGATTTCGCCATTTTTGGCTTCCACGAGAATAGGGTTTTGGGACTGACAAAGGTGACTGTTTTGGGGAATAACGTTTATTAGAGGTGATTGAATATTTCCGTGATTGTTCAATGATCTGAACATATGACATGTAGTATAGGAAGTTAAATGTGAGAAATTTATTGATTTAAAAAATTCATATTAATTAATTTAATTGTATTGTAAATACGAATTTTAATTATATAATTTTTTATTAATTCTAAACAAATAAGTGTTGATAAATTTGTTTACGGTCTTATTCTTTTCAATTTTTCAAAATATCCATTTCCCAATATTATTACTACAATTTTTGCAGTAATGGGTCACCCTGCTTGTTGCCCAATATGTCAACACAAGAAGAAAAGTGTGAGTTTTTTCCCCTTTTAAAGAAAAATTATTTGAATGATGATGTTAGGTTCTTTTACTAATAGTTAGGATATTTATCAAAGTTGAATCGGGTTTGTGTAATATTTGAGTCTCTGAAGTTGCCTGTTAGGTGTTCCATGTAATGTCCTTTATGAATTTGTGTTTTTTTAGTTACTTTTGAATTTCTAAAGTAAAGCCGCAAGGAGTTGTTCTTGTTCTAGTTACTTAGAACAGCAATACGAATAGGGCGCACACAAGGCCCAAGAGAATTCACAGATCGTGATGGCGGACACTGAGAGAAAAATGCAAGACAAAGACCTGATACAAAGGTAACTTTTTTTAATCCTAGATTTGAAATGAATAGTTCAGTACAAGATTCAGCAAGGATTGCACTCTAGGATACATGCTCATTCGGCATATCACCATAGAATCAAAGCAAACAGATAGAAGTTCTATCCAACGTAATGGTTGATTTATCTTTCACTAATTGAGAGAAGAAGCCTCCTCTAGTCGGTCAAGAAATCCTTTATCAGTACCCTGATAATGGGAGAAATGAGGATGAAACATACTGGTTGACAGCGCTTCAAATCGCATCCATAGTTCCTTCTTCAAGGTGTTCTCACCGGGCTGTCTACTGGTACCAACAGCGCCATCATCACCTGCCTTCAACACAGGAGTGCTTTCTGTGAGCATAAACCTGTGGCTAATGTCACCTGAGCAAAAGAATGTTTTCATAAGATGGCGTCAGGGTGATAACATATCTCAGAACAAGTGAAGTTCAAAAATGATAAAGCAGTTACCATGAATTATTGCGGCTCTCAGATCATTTGTGCTAGGTGGAGCAAAATCTACTGGGTTACTACTGCAGTTCAAGGATGCATCCTTGATTGGTTTCTCGTCGGGAAGCTCCATCAAAGTACAGGTTTTGGGTGGTGACATGGTCCAAGTGGGCGATGTTTTTAGTTGTTTCCTTCCATTTCGCATCAAGCAAGAAGAGTTCATACCAACAATCATTGGATAGTTCACATCCATCATCCCGGTCAATTTCCCACTCGAATTTCCAGGCTTGAGAGACTCTGAAAGGCTAGAATTCTCTATTTGTATCGAGAATGGGGTGGTCACTTCAAAGTTTTTGACATAGCACTGATACTCGGGTTCAAGTAACACACAGGATTTTGGGGGAGATAATTTGAGACGGGGTGTCGAAAGAATCATAGAGATCTTGGGTAAATCTGGTGAAAGATCAATATAAGAAGCTGAAGTTTGGTGTTTCAGCTCACACCGAAGCGAATTACCATCAAGGGCATGGATATTAGGGAAACATGAGTGACTTGCAGCACGAGTATTGTCAATGTTTCCCTTAAATTCAACTGCATTTTGAGAAGCTTGGCCTTTGGTTATCAATGTTTCCAGTCTCGCAAGGGGGGAGATTAGAAAAAGCGGGTTACTTTCATCGGCAGCAGTGTCGGCAGCAACATGCCACGAGACAAGTGGAGAAGAAGGAGATACTAATGGGTCTGTCTCACCAGGCTTAGAGCTTTCACCTTCAGGTTTAACATTGGCGCTGACAACAGCCTTTACCCCAGTGGCCGGAGACTGGGTTGATTCGTTTTCAGGTTCTGAGGAAGAACCAGAAAGCACCTTTTGGATTCGCGGAACCCATGGCTGCATGCAGGAAACAAGATGCGAACTGTCTGAGAGTCGCAAAATATAACCCAGGAAAAACCGAGACTAACACAAAGACCAAATTGCGCACAAACCTGCAGGGAGGAAAGGAAATCGGATAAGACACTTGCAAAAGACTCGATTTCTTTCGCTGCTTGCTTGCTGGTTGTTTTGGCTTTAAACGCTTGCACAACAAGCTCATCAACCTGCATCCAATAGTTGGTTGAGCATGTCAGCACTTTACTGAACGAAAGAGTAGCGATTAACACATAGAAAACAATACACAGGTAAAGATCCCATTGACATTTGGCAAGTTACCGCTTCAGTTGATAAAGTAGAACTCGATTACCTCCCAAGAACGAGAAGAAGCTAGTACCGTACACATATAGAAAAGAGCATTAGATACTTCCCCTCCCATTGGTTAAGTAACCATAGTCTGTCCTGCATCATTTTGTCATACATTCTATTAATTCACCTATCGCAAGAAGAGTTTCTAATGCGAGAGTGTCAAATAGAGTATCATAACACTCCTTCAAAAACAGAAATACCCCAACACCACCAATGGCTCGGACTACAATAGTCGATTTCTCTCCGTCTGCTCGAATTCGAGAACCATTCGTATTAAAGCATAGCCCAAATGAAATACCCAAATTGAACTTACAACCTCCTCGGCCAAATCAACTGTAAGTTGAGTCATAATTCATAATCAATATCAGAACCATTCTTGATCCGAAAGCGATTTACTCATCGCTTGACTCATCTAACTATCTATTAATCAGACCGAATCAACAATCGCACAATCCGTCACTAATCAACACAAACCTTCATTTCACTTTGAATTCTCAACAGAACCCCAAGATCCAATTCCAATTAGGGTTCAAATCCACCCAAAATGTTTCACTCCACTCACACAACCGAATCACACATTCACCGCTAAACCGAATAAACTCATCTCGCATCGAAACCGATGAATCGATTACCTGACGGAGGGACTTGGAGAGATCGGAGTGAACGGAGAGGAGTCGATCCATCGCTTCATCCTTGACCACCACCTGTTGTTGTTGAGGTGCTTTCTTCTTCTTCGTTTTGGTCACTGTTTTCGATCGATTCAGATGATCGCTCGACAGATCTCGCAGAGGTTTCTTCGTCGATTTCACCTCACCGGCGCCGCCAGCGGCTGCTGATCTCCTCATGGTGGTTTCTCGATGCGGTGGTGTATTGGTGGTGCGGTGGAGTTTAGTGACCGTTGGTTTTGAATTTCTTGTTCTTGGTTGCGTCTTTTTAACGTTGTGTGTAATAAAAGGAGTGGATTTCTTCTCAAAAAGCTTTTTAAGATGGGAAAATGTCACAAAATTTATCGTTGCATCCTTTCCAGCGGTTACGATTTATGAGTACTTTTCTGAATAACCATATTTTCTCAATAAAAATTTGTTTAGTTGTAAATCATTTTTATTAAGAACATCAAAAAAAAAAAACTCTATATATATAAAAAATAAAAATAAGATTTCTTGTTTGAGAAAAGATTTCATGAAACAATGCTTTTGCCATTCCTAGAGTCATAAGAAAATGCAAAATTCATGGTCATATGCTCAAGAAAAAAGAAAAAAATCAAGGGGCAGTAACATCAAAATAAAGCAATAGGTTCCAGCATTGGACCTCAAGTGCTGAAGGCTTGAACAAAGACTGATAAGTCTTCTAGATTCATTCTTTTATTTAAAGAACTGTCATATCATATAATCATTTATTTTGATACAAAATTTTATAAATGTATTAAATTTTGATAAAATTTAACAAAAAAAATAATATTTTTTTAATGATGAAGGAATTTATCGTAACAGTTTAAAAAAAATATTATAACAAATGATAATTTTGATATCTTTTATATAAAAAATTTACTAAATACAATAATATTATCATTAAATCAAAACGGTTAAAAAAATGTTCCATGGATATGAACCGGAGAAGTATTATTCTATTCCACCTCTCCATGATGATTCTCAACGTTATTGTTATTATTATTTCTATATAAACATTGTGTTCTTTTTAAAAGAAAAACCCACAACAACACAACAATGATTCCTTCCAACTGGTAGCACTCTCGTCTCCTCCTTCTACCACTCCGACTCATCTCCACCAAGCAAAATCACAACTCAACACCAAACAATGGTGGTGGCAGAGGCGAAGAAGGAGGCGGCCGCAGCGGCTGAGCTGATCTTCAAAGAGCTCGGATTACCACAACAAAGACTCTACGACGGCGTCGTCTTCCCCCTCGTCCTATCCCCCAACACCAATATCAATATTCCACCATCAACCAATTGTCACGACTCTGTTTCCAGCTTCCCTGAAGCCGTGAGGACCCACAAGTCGTGGCTCGAGGATCGGCTCCACGAGGCAGGGGCCATCCTGTTCCGTGGGTTTCACGTCGACTCGGCTGAGGACTTCAACGAGGTCGTTGAGGCGTTCGACTTCGAGGAGCTGCCGTATATTGGTGGGGCCGCGCCGAGGAATAAGGTGGTTGGGAGGGTGTTTACGGCTAATGAATCTCCTCCTGATCAGAAGATCCCTTTTCATCATGAGATGGCTCAGGTCAAATGATAAAACTTCGTTATGATCTCCACCGTTGGATTTTTCTGAGAACGTTGTTGCTATCATTAGTTTTGTTTTATCATTCCTGTCAAATTTGATTTTTATGGAGTAAGTGATTTTTGCAATTTATGATTGATTACTGATATAGTCAAGCCTATTCAGCAAGACTTGATTTGATGATTCTGTTTTCGGTTAGGTACTCGAGTTCCCATCGAAGCTGTTCTTCTTCTGTGACATAGAACCAGCAAGTGGGGGAGAAACTGCTATAGTACTCAGCCATATAATCTACCAAAGGATGAAGGACAAGTACCCTGAGTTTGTCCAACAGTTAGAAGAACATGGCTTGATTTACACACGGCTCTTGAGTGAAGACGATGACAATTCATCTCCGATTGGTCGTGGTTGGAAATCTACATTCTTGACCGATGACAGGAAGATCGCTGAAGAAAGGTCTGTCGTCCTATATACCTTCGTAGACACTAAATGCATTTGTTGAAACGCTTTAGCACTGTCTACATTTATCTGGAACTTGATTTTATAGACTAATAAGATGGAGGGAAAAATTATAGACCCGGATGTGTCTAATAGAAATCAATGATTAAGATTAAAAACGTAGGGATAGATATATTTAAAAATATGGGTCACATTTTATCATAGTGAACTATTAATTATAAAGCATTTATCTCAAGATACATCTGCCCTCCATGTTTTGATCTCAATCGTTGGATGTATATAAACACATCTAAGCTTAAGTGATCATGATATATATTCGTCAAACCCTAAATTGAATCATAGGCATAAGATCAATGCATATAGCGATTCATGTTTCCCTTATTTTTGGTGCTTTGGCAGGGCTGCAAAAATTGGGACGAGGCTAGAATGGTTAGGAGACATAGTGAAATCAGTAATGGGTCCGATCCCGGCCATCAGGATCGACAAAAGCAGGGAGCGGAAAGTCTGGTTCAACAGCATGGTGATCGCTTATACCAGCTACGACGATGCACGAAACGATCCAACAAAGGCGGTCCAATTCGGCGATGGAAGACCAGTCCCGGGAGACATTGTCCTCGACTGTGTAAGGATTCTTGATGAGGAATCCGTCGCCATTCCTTGGCAGAAGGGCGACGTTCTTCTGATCGATAACTGGGCAATCCTGCACTCTCGACGATCGTTCGTCCCTCCTCGTCGTATACTAGCTTCACTTTGCAAGTAGTGTAAGTGAAGCTCAGAGAACCAGTTCGTGTTGTGCTTGGTGCCTTTGGAGGCTGCTATCCCATTTGATGATGAGTGTACTCCTATTCTCGATGATAGCATCGTGTGACCCAAGTGCTGTCATTCCCTGCTATAAGTTCCTGTGTGACGCCTCTTTTTCAGGAATGTGATTTCCAAATAAACAATTAATTCTATCTTCACAAATGGTTCTAGACTCTAGTAGCATCCTTTCAAAATTTTTGCGTCTTTTCGTATTTGATCCGTCTTATATTATTTATAATATTTTTTATTTTAGAAGATTTTATATGTTTAAAAATCAAATAAAATGGGAGAGAAAGATGATGTGGTTGAGAATTATAGTTAAATAAATAAATAAATCTAAATTTAGGTTCATAAAATGAATGTTGTAAAATACTCTCTTTGTCACATATTATAGGCCATATTTTCTCATTCGAATCGTCCCAAAATATAATCAACATATCATATTTAGTAACATTTTCATATAAAAAAATACCAAAATAAATTATAATATGTTACAATATACCAACTATCTTCTCTCACAAGTGTCACAATAAACTCCACTGTCACTCAAAAAATATTCCTTCTATATTAAATCTTATAAAAATTCAATATATGCATAAATTTACGTGTCGGATCAAATTAAAAGGTATATTATAAGACGGAGGGTGTATGACAAGTTGCGAGTTGGACTCGATTGGCCTAATTTTCGTACACAATAGTCTCATTCTCAGATCTCATACATCAAATCACGCCTTCCAAGAATAAAACTATATACATCCTCCCGTTCTCCTCATACCTTATTTGTGATGAGATATCTGAGTAGTTATATGTAGTATTTTTTTCGTTTTATATTAAATATAATATTATTTTTTGATCGTTTTAAATTATATGTAATATACCTAATTTAATAAATTTTTATTATTATACAAAATATCAAATCGATATAATATATTTCATTGGTTCCTCTCATATACTACAACAAATCTCTCTATCAACACAAAAAAATTGATTTTATAATCAAATCAATCTAAATTTAATCAACATATAAAATTATCACCGAGAGAATAATTATTAAGTATGCAAATATCAAACCACGTGACAATATTTAAAGTTCACAATTATTACAAGAGTTGACAATTTCATTACGCCATACAAAAACAATAGAGCTTTGAAAACAGAAATCATCACGTTTTATTCCCTAATTGGTTCCTTTCTTTCTTTCTTTCTTTCTTTCTTTTTTCTTTTTTGATAAAATCCTCATTGGTTCCTTTCAATTCAAAGTTCTAACAGTCTCATGTCAAAAAAATAAAAAATCCAACACTGCAATCACTCACATCACATTCCAGCAATGCCCACGGCGGCGACACCGGCGTCAGCCTTCGTCGAGGTGGAATCACCTCACCAAATCCACCGCGACGGCACCCGATTCCCGCCAATCCTCACCCCAACCCCTCACTCCAAAACCCTAACCAGTTTCCTCTCATCCATCCAATCCCAAAAACCCCACCTCCAATCTCTCCTCAACCAAGCCGGAGCTGTCCTCTTCCGCGGCTTCGATGTGAAGTCGGCTTCCGATTTCGACCGCGTCGTCGAGGCGTTCGGGTACGGGGAGTTTCCCTACGTGGGAGGCGTCGGGCTGAGGAGTGTGGTTGAGGGTCGGGTTGTTACTGCTAGTGATGCGCCGGGGAACGTGGAGATCGCGTTTCATCATGAGATGGCTCATGTAGGTTTTAGAAAATATTATCTGTATCATAACATGTCGTTAAGTTTCGTGTCGTGACGAGTGTTGAGTATGTGGTTTGGTGGGGTTTCAATTGGTGACCTTTCTTAAAATTTGTTGCGATAACAAAATGTTATGCTTGTGATGGATTTATCATGTCTTTATTAGTGTTGAAGTATGGAGAATACACTTATGTGTTTTGTCGAGTGGTGCGATGATGATGAGGATAATAGGATACGAGTAACTTATGATCATATCTCGTTCGATACCAAAAGCTCTAGTTTATGATCAAAGATTTGGGAGTGTCATTTATAATGTCTCTCTTGGGTTTAAAGTGTAGAAAATATACTGTCTTACATCATACCCGTGCTAATTCGAGAGCTTGTATCTCTATATTCATACCTAAAGCTCAATATAAGTAGAATCACTATCATAGGATACTGTGTTGATGAATAATGTAGAATGGATTAGAATGAGTTGCAAAATCTCATACTCTGGCAGTTTGACATGTATTATATCCTATTTTTCATGTTCCTTGTTTTTTTTTTTTAATGGATATTTACCAACTAATAACTTAGTTTGGTTGAGCAGGCGCTCGAGTTCCCTTCGAAGCTGTTTTTCTTCTGTGAAGTGGAACCAGCAAGCGGAGGAGAAACTCCCATAGCCCTGAGTCATGTAGTTTATCAAAAAATGAAAGAAAGACACCCAGAGTTTGTGAACGAACTGGCAGAGCATGGCTTGATCTACACAAGGGTCCTAGCAGAAGATGATGACGCTTCTTCTGCTGTTGGCCGTGGGTGGAAATCGATGTTGGGGACGGATGATAAGCGAGTAGCAGAAGAAAGGTTTGTTTATTTACTCTTCTGGACAAGAATATTTGTTAGAGGAATTCTATTCTCTATGAAGGCAGAGATTCATATATCCCTATCATTTACTCTTCCAAACTGATCTGTAGAAGTGCTTCATATCTTAACTGCTCCTGTGAAGTCATATCTACGTTACCCTAAGTTGAGAGGAAATTATTTGTTTGGCAGGGCGGCGAAGAAAGGGATGAAGCTGGAGTGGTTAGAGGATGGATTAAGAACAAGCATGGGCCCTTTTCCAGGCATTAGATTGGACGAAATCAGACAACGAGAAGTTTGGTTTAATAGCATAGTGATCGCATATACTGGCCCTGTCGACGTGCGAAATGACCCGACAAAGGCCACGACTCTTGGAAATGGAAGGCCCTTACCCGCTGATGTAGTCTATGACTGCGTGAAGATCCTTCAGGAAGAATCTGTCGCCGTTCCTTGGCAAAACGGTGATATTCTTCTGGTGGATAATTGGGCCGTTCTTCATGCTCGGAGGTCATTCCTTCCACCTCGTCGTATATTGGCTTCTCTTTGCAAGTAGTATCTGCATATCCGTTTTCACTAAGAAATACTGTACTAAAAAAAGCCAGACCCAAAGTTAGTACAGTAGTCTCGCTAAGGATCAACAACATCGATTGGATAGATTTTGTTGTGGTTTAACCTTGTAACATATGCTGGACAAAGTTTTACTGTATACTATTTCAAAAGAAATACTTTACTGCGTAAGGTCAGTCTGAACTCGAAGTCTTGGTGTGGGAAAAATGATAAGTTCAGACTTTCAAGTCCCTGCCGAGAATGGTGGATTTACAAACTCTCAACCTCGAATGTATGTGGTAAATATCGGAATTAAAACATCGGTCGTCCTCTTTCTGATACTATTGACATAGTCGTGATATGGTTGCTTCTTCATTTTACCTGCTATTCAGCATGCTGATTACGCCTCTTGAATGTTGCTTCATTTGAGACCTTTTGAGGTGACTGATTCATCGAATGGAGGGATATGAAGTATGATAACTAGAAGCTCGGACTGACGGTTAAACTTCATAGTCGTCTGGGTCCATTTTCCACTTTGATATCCATCATAGTGAAGCAGCAAAGAGTTCCAGGATGATGGCACTCTTTGCATACTGATACAAAAGCAGCCTAGATACATCCCAAGGTTCCACAATAAAATTCGCTCTTTCATCCACCTGAAAATCAGCATTCTTTTCAAGAGACTCAAAGATATGGTCGCAGAGGCAGCAATCGAGGTGTTTGCAGAAGTCAGAGTACCCCAGCAGAGAAGCTACAATGGTGGTATTGTCTTTCCTCTGATTTTATCTCCTGTCACCAGTGACATAAGCTTCACTGAAGCCATCAATGCCCACAAGCCGTGGCTCCAGTCACGGCTCCTAGAAGCTGGAGCTATACTATTTCGTGGCTTTCGGGTGGATTCTTCATCCGATTTCAATGATGTTGTTGAAGCCTTCGACTTCGAGGAGCTTCCATATGTGGGTGGTGCCGCTCCTCGGAATAAGGTTGTTGGTCGGATCTACACTGCCAATGACTCCCCTCCTGATCAGAAACTTCCTTTTCACCATGAAATGGCTCAGGTGAGCTGCTCAATTGTACTGCTGGGTTCGAAATCTGTTCAGATCTACTAGCGAGTTCTTTAATTTTGTTTCTCTGCTCGTTGCTGGTTTAAACAGGTTCTTGAGTTCCCCTCAAAGTTGTTTTTCTACTGTGATGTTGAACCAGCTAGTGGGGGAGAAACTCCTATTGTTCTTAGTCATGTTGTGTATGAAAGGATGAAAGCAAAGCACCCAGAGTTTGTGCAACAGCTGGAGGAACATGGTTTGATTTATACACGGATCTTGAGCAAAGATGACGATACATCATCTGCAATCGGCCGTGGATGGAAATCCACTTTCTTGACTGATGATAAACAAATAGCAGAAGTAAGGTGCGTCATATAGAATGACTATGACATGCCCCCATTTTGATTGCACTGTTAGTATTTACATGCTGTTGCCACATATATCCTGGCCGTCATAACTTGTCGCCGTAGGATGCTGATATATGTTTCCGACGAGGTAGGTCATGATAAATCTTGTCTGGGTTTAGTCTGTTTGAACCACGAACAATGTTTTGATTATCACAGAGTGAGATATCAAACATGAATAGCAGTTCTATGCTCTCTGTGACTCTGTTGATGATCTTTCTCAGGGCGGCCAAGATAGGGACGAAGCTGGAGTGGTCAGGAGACGTCGTGAAGACGGTGATGGGTCCAGTCCCGGCCATTCGTTTCGACGAAAGCAGGCAGCGCAAGGTGTGGTTCAACAGCATAGTGTTTGCATATGTAGGCTGGGAAGACGCAAGAAACAACGATCCTACAAAGGCGGTCAACTTTGGAGACGGGAGGCCACTGCTGGCTCATGTCGTTTACGACTGTCAACAGATGCTCGAAGAGGAATCCGCAGCGATACCCTGGCAGAAGGGCGATGTTCTTCTGATCGATAACTGGGCCGTTTTACATTCCCGGAGATCTTTTGTTCCGCCAAGGCGTATACTGGCTTCACTATGCAAGTAGGGTGCAGTTGCAGGACAAATATCGTTGTGCCTCTGGTGTGTAGAAATCAGGGATGATCAGAACTGAAACTGATGCTTTGTTATGATGTACACGTGCCTTAAAACTTTTGGGAACTTCTCATGTCCGCGTGAATGATAACTGAAGACTTTTCTTTGCTGATACTCATGTAAACATTACTACTAATACTCTTTTAGTGTTCAAATGATATCATCCTGATTGATTTTAGATATCATCTCACATATAGTCTTCATGTCGAGGAATTAGTTTTAGGATCGAACTGATGATCTTATATCACCATCTGTTATAATATCACATAAAAAATCAGTTCCATTAAAACTCCTAACTAATCCTAATGACAAAAGACTCAAAAATATATATGTAGCAATGTTAAAATAAGCAACTGTGCTGAACTTCAAAGAGAATGTTCCTCGTATTATTCTCTCAACCACTGCAACAAACCATAGCCAAAGAACGTAGACGCCTTCCCATTCCAGATTCGACCTCTCATGGCAGCAGCGGCCGATGTGTTCGACCAAATCCAAGTTCCTCATCAAAGACGCTACAACGGCATCCCATTCCCACTAATCCTCACCCCTAACTCCAAACCACCAACAGTTTCTCACCACCTTCCACAATCCATCAGGGCCCACAAGCCCTGGCTCGAGTCCCGGCTCTACGAAGCTGGCGCCGTCCTGTTGCGTGGGTTTCACGTCGATTCGGCCGATGAGTTCAACGAGGTCGTGGAAGCGTTCGGGTTCGAGGAGCTGCCGTATATCGGCGGCGCCGCGCCGAGGAATAAGGTGGTTGGGAGGGTGTTTACTGCTAATGAGTCTCCTCCTGATCAGAAGATTCCGTTTCATCATGAGATGGCTCAGGTGAAGTGATCGATGATGACGATAGTCATGTTTTATATGTTCCGGACCAATTGGCAAATAGATATCTGATTGTATTGATTTTTCAAACGGTTGAGTTTTCTCAACCTATCCCTCTCGCGTGAATGTCTCTTTTACGTTTTGTCTCTGGTGCAAATGCCTCTTTTCTGCTTGAAGCGCAGACATATTTTGGATGACGAGGAGTGGAGCTGTTGGACCTAATGGACTCTGATACCATATTAAAATTCTGGGTTTCATCTCAAAATTAATTGACCATGAAAGGAGTAATCAGGATCTATATATGTTATTGTATTTGATTGTCCAAACTCGGGTAGAGTTTCCTCAATAAGGGCTGAGGGATAATCCTTGCCAATGTTATCACTAGCCTTGTTGTGGTCGCAATTGAGCTCTAAGGCCTGTTGATTACTTGGATGGTGCATCGATGTTGTGCTCACGGTATGACATGTAGTTAACATAAGTCTCCATGATATATGGTCATGGCGTGACTCATTTACAATGCAAGAAGAAACAAAACTGTATTGAAAACTCGAGTTTATATCGGAATGATCATGAAATTGTAATGTGAATGCTTACTTCCCCTTCTCTTATTTGTAACACTCACTTTTGGCCTTGGTGTGACAGTTAACCGTTGTGCATTTGACTTGCTTATGATTTTCTCAGTCTTTCGCATATGCATTCTGATTCGGCATGTCGAGTTGCTTAGCATCTTTAGCTTTATGACTTGCTGCAACATCTTGACAGGTTCCTGAGTTTCCATCCAAATTGTTCTTCTTCTGTGAAGTAGAACCAGCAAGTGGCGGAGAAACTCCTATAGTTCTTAGTCATGTAATCTACGATACAATGAAGCAGAAGTACCCGGAGTTTGTTCAAAAGCTTGAAGAATATGGCTTGATGTATACTCGGGTTTTGGGCGAAGATGATGATCCTTCATCCCCCATCGGTCGTGGTTGGAAATCCACCTTCTTGACAAAGGATAAGGTCATTGCTGAAGAAAGGTTTGTAGTTCTGTTTTGCCTTCTGGGATTTCATATATTGTGTTCATACAAAAAGAATTGTGCTTATATTCCTGTTGAGACGCCATAAACTTGAACAACCTTCTAGGTTGAGCACGTCTGTTGGTGCAACATATGCTAACTTGGAATATGAAATGTGCGGCTTATAATGAATTTTTAGCATGCGCTATAGCTGTTTTTGGTTTCCATGACATGAAAAGAGGTTTTGGTGTATTTGGATTTAGATGTTGTGTTGCTCGTTTGGCAGGGCGGCGAAGCTAGGGATGAAGCTTGAGTGGCTAGAAGATGCCGTGAAGACAGTGATGGGTCCCATCCCTGCCGTCAAGTTCGACAAGAGCAGGCAGCGCAAGGTATGGTTCAACAGCATGGTTGCCGCTTACACCGGCTGGGAAGATAAACGAAATGATCCAGTCAAAGCAGTCACATTTGGCAACGGTAGCCCGTTGCCTGGACATATCATCTACGACTGCCAAAAGATCCTTGAAGAGGAGTCTGTCGCCATTCCCTGGCAAAAGGGTGATGTTCTTCTGATAGATAACTGGGCTGTCCTCCATTCTCGGCGATCATTTGACCCTCCTCGCCGTGTCTTGGCTTCACTATGCAAGTGATGTAAGAGCATTTGTTCAGCTTTTATCCAGTGATCACCAAGCCTTGTTCATTCTTAGCATGTAACATGTAAAATACTGCTGTATAGAACTGTGCTCATGATCCAATGCCTCTATCACCTTATACTCGATCCAATTAACTATAGGGAAAAACGGGGTTGATTACGCTGATTTTAACAGCGGGGACGGCGGGCACGGCTCGTCCTTGAAGTGGCATGGTCCGTGCCCGCTGTTAAATTAGCATACAGGCTGATTTAAAATCAACGCGACGCATCCATGACTATCATTATGAAAGATCAAATTTGAAGCTAACAGATGCGCAATCAGAAGGCACGTTTCCCATTTACAAAGTGATCAAATTATTCTCGAAAAACCAGTTCCACTGTGCCAGAACATGATCTATAATTAAGTGAACCAGCAACCTCGTCGATTTCTGCCAGTTCAACGAAAACTTACAATTATTCTTCATCAGTCTTTCCAGGAGATTCAACAGTCTCGAGTTCCAAATCCAGAACCTTATAAGGCCTAGTATGCCTCAACTCGCTCCTGAGAAAGCTCAAAAAAAAGTACAAGCAGAATTCCTACCATTTAACGACCAAGTGAAAACTGAAAAATAGAACCACGACCACTTTCCATTTTAATCTTCTTCGTCGGGCATATGGTTCGAGTGTGTTGCCGCAATGATGGCGGCTCCGATTCCAGACCCATCTCTGGCCTGCTGAAGAGTAACCATCTCGAAAACTTCATCTCCAAGCAGCTCCTTCAGAGCGTCGTGTAGGTACTTTCTGAATTGCTCATATTTTCTGTATAATGCGCCGTCAATGGCTATCACTGTGTGCTGGACCTCTCCACCCTCTGTCTTGGTGTCCCTTCCTAGCTTCATTAGGATTCCCAGGATTGCAGCAGCTGAGAGACGGGCACCACGTCTGGCAACGGCTGCGCACAACTTAACGACGACTTTCCTCTTCTCTAGAGAGATGCTACCTGGTAACTGAGCATAGAACCAATAACGGGGTAAGATGATACAGTATTGCTAACAATTCTTTGAATGTAACAGAAGCCTAACACATGGATGTGAATGACAAAACACATAGAGCAGCATTAATGTTAGAACCACAATTTGAAATCCTCAAACATCACACAGGACTGACCTGTAAAACATGAGCAAGCTTTTCGGCAACTACGCTTAGATCAGAAGAAGTGTCGTCGTGCATTGCTGAAACATCACCAGTCCTGCATACATGTACAGATTTCACAATCTGAAAAAAGGTGATGAATACACAAAGGGCCGACATGTCGTTCAAGCTACGCTAGACCCAAGATGCACTTTAATAATGACCAAAGTCAAGCTTGGACTCAAACTGTTACAAGTTATATCAGGACTTCACATAACCATAGCTTACCCTTGTATACGTTTGATTTAAATTATGATGGGTCATGCTAGGAGTACTGCAATAATCACATACTAATACCTTGAGTACAAGTAAAGAGATGCCTTTGAAGTTATGTGCTACCCTATGGTTCAATATGTGTGAATGTGTTCTGTCCTATATACACCCAACAGTACAGTTGGTCGCCATATGCCAAATTTCCGCTTAACCTCTCAAAACCCAATATAAACATTGAATGAGCTGATTCTCTGAATTCAAGAAACATAAAAGAACAACCTTGTTCAATCCTTGAAGAATAATGGCAAAACCCAACTCAACAAGGTCCACCCTCATCGTCATATTGGTGATCTACGCGATAGTCATCTTGACTATGCCGCCTGCTCAAGGCATCAGAGTCCCTCATTATCCTGGTAATTACTATAAAACGCAATTACTCTTCGATTTTCAAATTAAACCCAAAGAACAGCATATGAATTTTGCTTAGTGGAACTTGCGACTTTTGGCCTGCTTAAGCCTTTTTTTCTTCTTCTTAACGCAATCTACAGTGAAAGAAGACAGCTTGACCATGTGCTACGGGGAGTTTTTCTGCTTGTGCTTCGGCCCGTTTCATGCTCTTTGTCCTACTGGCTGTTGCAACAAGAGCTGACAAGTTACTGACTTGGTGACTTTACCTCCCGAGGATGTATCGTGCATAAAAATGTCTTGGCACCTGGAATAATCACTATTCCATATGCTTGTAATAAATAAATAAAATAACTGTTATATATGCTTAATATACAAAGAGCAATAAGCTTTTCCCAACACTCTGTATGCTGATGTGGAACCCTAAAAAGCTAGTTCATAAGTTGTTTCCGTGCATATCCGATACTTTTATTCCAAAAGGAGCAAATCATGTCACTACATCAAGTTATAGTGATAGGTCCCAATTTGTGAAAATTGCAAAATCCAACATGTTCACTTGCAGCTACCTAACATAAGTCTCACCGTTTATGAGGACCGAGACCGACTAGGATACGCTTAGTTTCCAAATACCCAGAATGCTTTATAAAATGCTGATTGTATAAAGCTGAATTTTCTAGGTTCTTAATATGGAGGAGACTGAGTTAAGAGAGAACATACCCAAGTATGTATGGTTCTTCAAGTTTCTTCGGGACAGTATCACCAAAAAATGCAGCTTCTTTCGCCATCCTAAGTAAAACTCTTCGGACAATCTCTCCCAAGTATTCACCAGATACCATCTTTTCAAGAATCTGCCAGAAAAACATCAGGGAATTAAAAACACAGGTTTTTAGAATGTTGCTGTCAACTGGGGGAACAACAAGCTGGTTTCCATTGCCAACAAAAGTACCTGTTCATGAGGGTGTAGACTTTCGGCGTCTAAGCTGACATCATATTCTGTTAATGGAAGATTCGGCGACTGAAAATTACCCCATTCCATATTGATAACCTGAAATTGTAGCACATAAAGTAACTTGTTTTTAACTGTCGCTTCAACATGATTCAATACTGTAATGGTAATGCATAGCAGGAGAATGGAAGCCAAATTGTTACTGGATTCAACTGAATATAAGTTCAAGAATACTAAAAACATGTAGACTGAGTAAAGCTAACCATATTATCTGAGCTTGGAAAAGACCCGTGCAATTTCTGAATCTTCTTTACATGTTCAACGTAAGCTGCATTTGTCCCAGTGCCCAATATGACACTAGCCACACAATCCTTGTTATAGTATCTACCTTCAGCAAGAGCTCCCACGGTATCATTCACCTAGTCCACAAGTGCACAGTTTAAATATGTAAAGAAATATATGCACCGAACGAGAGAAAACTCGGTACTAAAGTTCAGGCCTCCTCGTTCATTTAAGGGAGATAATGAAAGATCAACTTTGAATTACCAGAGCTGTCACATTAATCTCAAGTCCTTGTTTCTCCAAGGCTTTTGTCAACTCTTTAACCATATCCTTGCCGATCTATCAATCACAACAACTATGTCAGCTCGCTGGCACAAGATTCTTTCATAAAAGGCAAGCGAATATAAGAGAGAGATACCGCATCATCTATGCTAAAGCGCTTTGTCCATTTGAGAAGAGTGCCAGAGTTAATCCTGCGGTTGAGCACAGGGAAAGAGAAAGTGAAACCCAGTTCCCTCTTCTGGCCTGGAAGTAGCTGATATTCCGCACCTTCCTCCTCTCTTATGAAAACAGCAACCTTTTCTGCCATGTAGTCAAATAGCTCCTGTAGCAAAAAGAGCACATACGAGGTTCCCAATTATCTGAGTTAATGTTTGAAGCAGTAAATGAGCTACGTGGTTGAACTGATTAATGTTGATTACTAACAGACCCAAAATAAAAGGAGATCTGGGATGAGGCGATTTTATGAATTACTGGCACTTACATGTAATTTTCCAACCTTCAATTCAGCAGGAACCTCATAAGATCTTTGCTTTTCTTTGATGCCATGTTCCCTCCCTAGCAATGTTACTTGCAACACCCTGAAGTTTGTTCCGCCAAGGTCCAATGCGTAGAACAATCCAACTTCGTCCCTGAAAACCGATAGCAAATAACAATCCATCCAGATGTGAAGCAACTTCATTGGTACACTTCATAGGTAAAGCAACAATTTTTTTAATTTTTTTTTTTAAAGAGCTTCCAGGGAAGAAGCCCAATTTGAAAGCACATTCATATGAAGTCACCTAGTTCTTTATGAAGACACACTTTACTTGATATACATTTTACAACCAAGTTTAAGTTTTGAGCCATTCTGGTTGTGACGTAGAAGGTACCATTTCCGAATGTGGAAATGTTGAGAAGTTCCTGAACTCTAAACTGCATAAAAGGTTTCAAATTCTTTGGAATCTAGGCTTTCCTGTGTCATTTTGTCTGTAAAACGGATCACACACCACTCATCATCTTTTGAATTGATGAAATTGCATTCGTGAGGGTTATTAGGAACTACACTTTGTTATTCGCCGAAATGTCTCTCAAAACCATATATATTAGTTATACGATACCTAGTTAAACAGATAACGTTTAACTACTAAACTTTTACAATTTGGTTCCTTAAACCTCCAGATTGGAAAGATACCATCATCACCAGAATTAGAATTTTCGTTTAAGACAGCATCATCACCAGCTATATCCATAAATTTCCCAAACTAAAAAACCAGCATACAGCTTAGACACACCAAGCCTCAAATGGGATCAAAATGCACGCCTTTAACCCTTAAGAATCCTGTGAAACATACGTCCTAACCATTAAGAGCTAGAAACTCTCAGGTGCCATTGAGGACCACAAGCTCTATTGTTTGTTTCATTAAACAAAAACAAAAAAAAGTTGATACAAAGGTGGCCGCCATTCACATGTTTCTCCTTCTCATAGTCCTTGAAAAAGTTGGGCACCGGCCTGTGGCATCCAAGAACTATTCCATGGCCCCACTTCATCGCGTGTATCACATCAAATAAAAATTGTCCCCTTCTAATTATCCGAGTTCAACGTCAACCCAATAGTTTTCATAGGATGGTGCAATGTATCACTTGATTCATATTGCAGATAACACACCCAATGACCAAAACCAAACCATCTTGCACCGATAGAACCAGATCGAGCTGTATCTATCTGATGCACAATTCTATTCTTTCATAACATAACATTGCTTGCTTTGGCTAAAATCGGTTTGCACAGCTTTAAACATGCCTTGACATATAAGGTTCGAACAATAATAGTAATCAAAAGCACAAACCTATACGGTTTTCCTCGAACTATCATCTACTTGAGTTTCGGTAAAATTGGTTCCTCGACACACATGATGTCCCAACCAGGTTGAACCGAATCAAACAAACATGAACTAATCCAACCCCAAAAACCCCATTCCAACTAAACCCAAATGCACTCAAAAGGAGGGTTTTTTATGGTGCACAAGAACTCCCCATTGACTTATCCCTTGCAACACTAATGACACATTAATAAACACTAATGACATGCACCTCAATGAACAATAATATATCACCAAATTATTATCAAACCCACCAACCCAATCTCAAAATCCAACCCCACAAATCCCAAATCAACCATCAAATAAAACCAAACCCGACAAACCCCACATTCAAATCAACCCCAAAACCAACTCAAAAACCACCCAAATCAAACAAACCCACATACCCAGTTGGGAGATTATGCACAAAACTGACAAGCATCCTCACACAACTATTCTCCTCATCAATCAGCCCTTTGTTCATCTCCACCACCATGTCCTCCGCCACCTTCCTCAGCCTCTCCACATCCGTCCCTCCCTTCTCCTCAAACTCCTCCACCATCGCCGCCGCCGCCTTCACCTGCTCCTCCTCCTCCACCTCCGCCTCCGCCTCGGCCGCAGACACCAGCGGCTGATCATGCTCATGTTGGCTTGATTCATCATCATCCCTCTGATGCTGCCACGTCAGCAGCAGCGCCGCCATCGCCGCCGTGCATATCGCCGCCAAGGTTGCCACTGCTTTTCCCATTTCCCACATCGGTGATTTTGTGTTGGCTTGAGAAATGAGAGGAGATATAAGGGGAAATTTTGGGGAGAGGAAGAGAGGAGGAGAAGAAGAAGCAAGGTTTGATGGGTTGGTCTTTTTCTATTGTTTTTGTTTTGCATATAATAAAATGGCGGCGTGGTTACCTATGGCGAAGCCACTGAAAATTGTGCGCCCCTTGTAATGAGGTAAGACGATTCAAAACAGTGTTTTGGATAAAATCGGACACATCATAATCAAGTGTCATATAAACACCTATCAATAGTAAACCAATTATCCCTCCGTCAACATCAACGAAAAGTTGGTGAAGTTAAAAGTTATTTTTCCAACGTCAAAAAAATATTGTATTATTCAATATAAATTTTAATATGTTATTTTTTTATATTAAATGATATATTTTGAAAATTTTGTTAATTCAAAATCATAATAATTAAATTAAATTATTTTTAATATTTTGTAATAAATTTAAATAAAATATTATTTAATCGTTTCGTGAACAATTCGTAACTAAAAAATAAAACACATCATAATCAAATGTCAGGTAAACACATATCAATAGTAAACCAAATATCCTCAGTCAACATCAACAGAAAGTTGTCGAAGTTGGCGGAATACAATATTTGTTTACAAGAGTCAAATTCCGTCTCCAAAATTATAAAAGATAAAATATAAGAGATTCTAAAATCAAGTGATTACGTCATTATGAGGAATTGATTACATCAAAATCAAGTGATCCGGAATGTCCAATGAACATACTCTCTCATTGTGGTTATAGTTCAGATTTGTATAGTTGAAAAGAAATCTGAAATGCAACCAATGAATTGAGCAGACAACAAAAAAACCCATTTTATTAAGCCATTCAAAAAGAATTTGTAGTGAAACGTAGTCAATTTGTCGCCTGCTAGAAATATCTACTACATGACATGAACAAATGGAAATTATCAAATGAATCGAAGCCGCCAACAATTTGCACGGCATTTAGCTATAAAATGAATGAACGAATAAATCAATACGAAGCTACAGAGACGCATTTCAGGATTCATCATGCTCAATGTAGCGGGAGTGAGAGGCGGCCAATAGAGCTGCGCCGAGCCCTGAACCGTCGTTGGCATGCTCAATGCTGATGTTTTGCCAGACTTCATTCCCTACAAGTTCCTTCAAGGTGTTCTCTAAGCAGGTGCTGAATTCGACATAATGTTCGTATAAGCCGCCATCCATCGCGATCACTGTCTTCTGGTTTGTCCCGTTTGCTACCGTGTCTCTCCCCGCTTTCTTCAGAATCCCGTAGATCCCTGCTGCAGCGAGCCGGGCTCCACGTGTGGCTACGATGTCACAGAGCTTGACTATGACCCTCCTCTTCTTGAGGGAGACTTCTGGGATCTGAATCACACCATATCATCATGCTTTGCTTGTAGCCACTTCAAGAATAGGGATTTCTGGTATAGAAAATGTAAGATGTGCTTGCGAAAAGGTTGGAAAATTTTACCTCTAGGAGGTTCTTCAATGTAATGCCTACCACTGTGAGATCAGGAGATGTGTCGTGGTGCATCGCGGACAAGTCCGGTGTGCTGCGATTCCACATATAAACAGTCGGTTCAACAAGCGCATGGAAATTGTTTCGGATCATGCTTGCATAAATCGAACCCATCATAATATAAGAACTTACCTCAATATGAAGGGAATCTGGAGTTTTGGAGGAACAATGGGACCAAAGAAGTCAGCTTCTTCTGCCATTGTACACAAAACTCTGCGTACGATTTCTCCAAGATACATACCAGAAACAATCTTTTCAAAAAACTGCTAGCACCAATAGAACGATAGAACGATGTCACTACGATATCACGCTGGAAAAGGAAGGCATGTGGTATCTGCCGAAAAAAAGAAAAAGATCTCACCTGTTCACCGGGATTTAAACTCTCAGAATCCATCGCATGATCATATTCCGTCAAGGGAAGATGTGTTGTGTGAAAGTTGCCCCATTCCATGTTGATGACCTATACAAATTAAATTATCAGCTCCTCTTGTCATTCGGCAATAAACCTTGTGACAGGATTGGATTGTGAAAAAGGATTTGTATTCCAAACTCGCTAGTCGTTAAACATCATCTTAGAACCCACTTACCATCTCTCCTGATCTCGGTGGAGGACCTCGCCATTTGGGTATAGCTTGAGCTCGTTCAACATATGCTGCATTTGTGCCGGTGCCTAATATGACCGCCGCAATCACGCCCTTGTTGAAGAATTTGCCTCCAGCTAGTGTACCAACTGTATCATTGACCTACTTCACAAAAAGTAGGTTTAGCGCTCTTTCCATTTGAAGATGAACATCATAGATAGAATTAGATTCCATTTGAAGATGAACATCATAGATAGAATTAGATGTATGCCGTACATGCCCGACACAACTTGTGATATCATCTTAGTACCATGTAAAAACAGTAAAATGAAAAGTAAAATGTAGTTACTCCGATGCTCCTGAGAGAATATCCAATGCAATAGCTATATGATTTGTCATAATTATATTATGACAATGGCTAAGGAACAATGTAGTCCAATGGGCAACAAAATTCATGGCAAATTTTGTCATTATCCAAATCTTGTGCTATGTTTGGCCATGAAAATAGTAAAAGCTATATTTTTGCCTAAGCACAAATCTTGATACACAAATCCCAATATAACAAAAACATACAATGTGACATTCTTTGTCTAGTGATTTACCACATAGGGATAATATATTACGACTATCATCGGAGCAACATTGCTAGATTTAACAAATTGCTATTACCTTCGTTCCAAAATTATTACATCGTTTTGTCAAAACGATCCGACCCAAAATGTTTGAAACGTTTTCATATTTGGAAAGTATTGTATGGTTAGGAATTAAAGAAGATGAAGAGAGAAAGATTGTGTGGTTGAGAATTAAAGTTGAAAAAACAAAAAGATAAATCTAAATTTATGTGCATAAAGTGAAGGTTGCAATTATATTGGGACGGATGGAATACTATTCATGATCAAAATAAACATTTACCTTTATCAAAATGCCAATTACCTTTAGGCTTGCTCTAAGAGCAAATCGATTGCAATTGCTATACGGATAGCATTGTTATATTATAGAAATGGCTCGAAGGAATTGCACCCCAATGATAAAGTTTATTCATGGAAAAATTTAGTTTCGTCAGTGTCATATTTGACAATGACAATTTTTTGCCTACTCTTACAAAACATTGATGCACTGATCCCAATACAAGAAAGCAATCTAGGTGGTATTGTTCTACCCATTGATTTATCATATTGGCATATTATAGCACGATTTGTATTGAAGTAACGTTGCTAAATTTTAACAAATTGATATAATTTATGGGCAAATTAAAACTTTACCTAGACACAAAATGGTTCATATCCATTACCGTACCCATTAGCGTACGACTTACCAAAGCTGTCACATGCATATCAAGGCCCTGCTTCTTCAAGGCTTTTGTCAGCTCCCTTACAACATCTACGCCAATCTAGCTCCAGAAATATAGAGAACATAAGCAAATGGAACTTAAAAGATCAAATGCAAGGGGAATGCTTAATCGCGACTAATGTGGACCAGCAAAACACTAAAAGCTATTGGGAGTTACCGCATCAGATATGGAGAAACCTTTTGTCCACTTGATCAACGTCCCAGAACTGATAGATGTTGGCATCACAGGGAATGAGAATGTGAACCCGAGCTCCCGTTCTCTGTTGGCAGGAAGATGAAAACCTTCGCCTTCTTGAGCCACGAATTTCGCGAGTTCCATTGCAATGTACCCAAAAAGTTCCTGATATAACAAAATTTGTACGCCAAGAGATATAACATCAAGGATAAAACAAGTATATAAGCCCGTGGCACACTCACGGAACTTCCTGATAAAGCTCAAAGCACTTACATCTGACGTCCCGGTCATTAACTCAGGAGAAATTGAGACTTCGACAGATTCTTGTCTAGCAATTCCCCCGCCACTTAGCTGAACTCGCAAAACACGGAAGTTTGTTCCCCCAAGGTCCAATGCATAGAATAAACCATCCTCATCGCTGCATCAGCATGTCAAACAAATTAATCTTATCTACATAAAACCTCAGATGATTCCTGTAAAAGACATAATTTCAAGGAAAGACACCTTTTCTATAAATGTTGCATTATCATTTATATCCCTTAGATAAATACAGTTACAACAACAGAGTTATTCCCGTTAGGTATAGAGTATAGTTTTGACGAAATCACAGATCAAACAATAAACCAAAAACAAGTCATGTGTACTCTTGAAAAAATTTCGAAACCAAACCAGTTCGCACCCAAAAGTCCGAAATCCTCGCGTACCATCGTAATCATTCAATCAATAAATCAACACAAGCTCGCGAAAACACACCCGTCACAATATAATTCCAATCAATATGTCATACAGGCCCACATCACAATCAAACAAACCTCTACTGACTAATCAAACACAATTAACCTCTACAACAAATCACATTAATCAACATAACAACAATATCTAATCCCGCTAATAAAAAACAATCCCAAATTACCCAGAAGGGAGATTATCAACATAGCTAATCAACATCTTCACTTTACTCCCATTCTCCGACGCGAGCCCGGCATGCATCTCCATCACCATCGCATCAGCCACCTGTCTCAATCTCCATATCGGAGTCCAACACTTCTCCCCAAAATCATTCAATATCTCCATCGCACGTGCCCATTTCGTGTTGTTCCTCGTCCGTCGCCGGATCACAAACGCCGCCGCCGCCACCGCGGTCGCGGCTCCGATCGCCGCCGCTGTCACCACCATAGCCTTCTTGTTCATTTTTGGATTAGATGAGAGAGAATGGATTAGGTTTGGGATTAGAGGGAGATTAGGGAGGATATAAATTGTTGATTAGTTCGTTTGATATTGTTTAACTAATGTAATTTTTTTTCGCTTTTTAACTATATATAAGAAGGTTATTTTGTCAAAAAGAACAATATAAGAAGGATACAGTTTTGGTTTAGGACATCTGTGTCTTGATACACAAGATTTTACATCTCATCCATATTTTATATTAAGAGATGATCCAAAGTTAATGTTGGTTATGAAAAATTATACAGTCAATATTATATAATCGTTCATTTATGAGATTGATAGTCAATATTCAAAGAATTTTCGGTTACATCCGGGGTTCTTTTTTTCAAAAGGATCAATCCATCCGGAAAAAAGAATTCCGGAAGACCATTGGATTTTTTGGTACATCCGGGATTCTTTTTTCCAAAAAGCAGTTAGTTTTTTTGGTATTCTTTTTCCCGGATGTACCCAAAAATCCAATTGTCATCATCGGATAGGGATTTAATCCAACCGTTTATTTTTCAAATGGACGGCTGACCTTTGTTGACCAACTAATTTCTCCTATCCAACGTTGATGGTGGATCATCTTCTTTTTATGTTCATATGATATTTTATCTAGTTGTGTGATTAATCTATAATTTTTGTTTTTTTTTGTAGAATTCTTTTGTTTTTATCCAAAAGTTGTAAAATATAAGTCATGTTATATAATACGAAAATAAAAGGCTGCAGCCGCGATAGCCAATTGACTGTAATGTGAACTGCATCTTATATTTTTCGTGAATTGTTATCTTCTGTAATATGTATTATATTTTTTCTTATGAATTTTTCTGAAGTGCACATTAAATAAGTTGACAATTCATGTAGAGTAGAAGGTGCAGTGTACTGCAGTCAATTGGATGCAACGACTGCAGTTCCCACAAACCATATATAATGTTTGATTTATGTTATAAAAAACTTGAAGGTTTCATATTGTAAATACAATATAAGTTTTTTCATTTCATCAACAAGTAGTTTAAAATATGATATTTTTATATTATTATAAAGATTAATTTAAATCTTTATTTTAAAAATAAATCACAAAAAAATAATAAACACAAGTAATTATTCCCCGAGTGAATTTGCGTTTTGATACACAAGTTTTTACATATAGATGATTGGATTTTTGTATTAGTGTACAAGTTTTGCGTATTTGCCTTTGAAAAGAACTCCATTTATTATTGTGAAACCTTACACATCCCATTTCCCCCAACGGTCGAAAAACTCTAGGATTCAAATTCATGAAGCATCATCCCCAACGGTCGAATTTCCTTCACATTAATTGATCTTCAATCAAATCAAAATTTCTCTCACAACAAGGAAAGAAAATCTCTCTTGCTTTCTTCTATTCGATCAAGAATTCACCATTGAAGCAAAAATCCTCATCGAAGCACTCAATCAACATGCATTTCTCTGAAAAGGGTTTCCCTCTTTCATCAAGATCACTGCCCACCAAGCCCAATTCACCAGGTAGTGAGCAAAACTAGGGGTGAGGAAAATAAACCGTTAACAGAGATACCGAACCGAACCGAAACCAATTTGCTGCAAAACCCTAAAAGCCCTAATCTTGTCTGGTTTCATTTTCATACCCTTTTGAATTGGTGATCAAACATCGTTAGTTGTGATAATGGGGTTCGTTTTTGTGCAGGAAACGACGAGAATCGGAACCAGAATTGTCGAATTGGGTTGAGAATCGAAACCCTAAGCAGGGGGAAGACCAAGCATTTCATGGCCCAGACTGTGTCCGCTGCTTCGAAGGCGGTGACTCCTTCGAGAAAGAAGCCGTTGGCGGAGAGGAACTGGGAATCGGCTTCTGGGTTTAGTTTCCCGGATGCACAGAACCAGGGAAGCCCTAATCTTGATCTCAATGTTAGTTCCAAGAAATCGGGTGTTTGTAATTCAAGTGTTGTTTCATCGCCTGTTTCGCCTTTGTTGTTGTCTCCTGCTAAGGTTTTGGGGTGTGGTGATGGGAATGGGAGGAGAGATTTGACTCCTGAGTTGTCCAATAGGCCATATGATCCATTGACCAATTATCTGTCCCCTAGGCCTAAGTTCCTGAGGTATAACCCCAATAGGCGGAGAGAAATGTTTTACGTCGAGGAATGTGTGAATGGGGAAGGGAAAGATGGGTCCGAGAGTGAGAGCACTGGTACTTGTTCTGATAGCATGAAAGGCGTGGATGATGAGGGGTCGTTGGTATCTGGAGCTGGTTCCTCTTCTCATGATTCTCCTTCTCTAGAAGGATGGTTGGATCAAGAGAATGGAGGAAACAAGAGCTCGGAAGTAGTTGTTGATGGTCGCGATCATGGTCATGATGAGATAGAGGAGGAGGGAGAAGAGTTGGAGGAGGGCGACGAGGAGCGAAGCCAGTATGGTCTCAAGGGGTTGCTCAAGTTGTTTCTTGTGTTGATTATCTTGGGGCTCTCTTCTGCTTATATCTCCTCAATGAACTTTCCTACACCTCCACAGCCCTTGGGGTATATCAGAAGGCTCAAGGCGCAGGATATCACCACGAAAACTGCTTCGTTGAAGGGCTTCAAAGGTGAAAGTGCCCTACAGCTTATAAGGGGGATGAAATACTTCAATGTCTTGGTGAGGAATTTCGAAGGTGAAAGTTGGTTGCCATCTATGAAGGGTCTCAAGGATGAGTGTCTCAAGATAGCAGGCAAAGTTCGTAAAGTTGTTCCAGTGAAAGTTTTTGAAGAGGAAAGTGAGCATCTGAATGATGCTGATGAGTCGAAAATGGATGCCTTTGATGACGCTACTGGACATAGCGTTAATGTCACATGGGTTGGTACAGGAGACATGGAAAAAGATGAAGTTGAAGGTGCTAGTGAAGAAGGTGTTGAAGGGGTGAGTAGTGAGGAGAATCTTGCTGATATTGAGCTTCAAGAAGTTCAAATTTCAGAAACAATTGAATCCATGGAAGACTACTATGCGACAAGGCTGTTTGATATGATGAGCAATCTGCCAAGCCGTTATTCCTCCAAAGCTCATGGCGCTGAGGAGGTCATTGATTCACGACTTCTAGTCAACCATAGTGTTCTCGAGTTTGCCGACAAAGCTGAAATATCCGGCCATAATATATCAAAAGTTGACAGTGTAAAACAAGAAAATGAGGCCAATCGCCTCGAGGTGCAGAAGGTGGTTGAGACGTCTATTGAGGTAAGGGGGATAGACGAGCTGCACGTTGAAGTACAGAAGTCGCAACCACCTATTGAGACGACCCAGAAGATGGAAGATCTTGCTACTGAGGCAGAGGACATGGTAGAGCTTCATGGCGAGCAGATGGTGGAATTCTGGTCTGACCCAGGGGCCGTCTTATGCGCAGCCGTAGTTTGCTGTGGAGTTCTTGTTTCATTGGTTGCGAGGCTTTGTTCTAAGTTCAAGAAAGCTGCTCCAGAGACTAGCGTGCTTAACTCAAAGCCATGTTCACCTAAGAATAGCAGCACGCCAGGGTTACTGTCCAAGAAGACCAAAACAATGTGGGAAACCGACTATGTTGACTCGCTCATCGATCCCCTGTCCAATGTTCATTTGGAGGAAGAAGATATTGTTGTTACGAAGGAGGCTCCTGTGAGAATCAAGGCGCCGAAAGTGGAGCTCCTGGGTGAAGTTGTCTTTGGAGAAGTCAGTAACCAGCTCAGGAACTGCTCCATGAGAAGTGTGATGATGAATGGCATCGAGGAAAGCAGCTGCTCGATTTCTGATCCTAGAACGGCAAAGGGTCACAGGGAGTGCACTACTTCTAGCCGCTTGCAAGTGTCTCCTTTCAAGGTTTCGGCTACTTCACATAGAAGCTTCACCGTTGAGGTCCGTTTGAACTCCTATTTGCTGTAATCTTGTATAAAATTTAATCCAACTCTAACTGAATTTACATTTCTTTGTCTTCTAATCCAGGAGAAGGAAACTGGAGGTTCAGAAAGTAAGATGTCTACTCCTGTGAGGCGATCTCGCAGAATCCGCAATCAAGGAGTAACATCTTCCCGGTAAGCATCGGATTTCAAAGTACATCTCCTGTTGTAGAATTGCATAGAAATGTAGTAGTCATTTGTTACTTGTTAGCACCTTAGTCTTAGGGAATCTGTAGTTCTGTACTTCTGATATCGCGCTCATATGATCGATTTGTGTATGACTAGCATCATCTGATGCTCTTATCCGAAAGATGTATGATTGAGATTCGGCGTATATCATGTGTCGATGTTGTTTTTATCCAATCTGTTTACTGAATTCTGCGTGCTAGCTGGTACCACATGTTTTTGCCCGGGGTATGTTGATGAAGCCGACAGATTCAGAAATTCCATTAAACGTGGTTTTGGATTCGAGGTGGATTCCATTTTGCAAAGAAAAAAACAGCACGTAACAAGTGAAGCAAAAGGTTATGTGCACAATCTTGTTTCGGTAAGAACTCCGAATTGAGGTTACGCAAAACTATGGATAAACTACTATTCAGACTTAAGGACAACATCGAATGTTTCATTGAACTACGTTACGAGATGTCTAATGTTATGTTCAGATCCATCCAAGCTCATAGCTATCACTGTACATAATAAACTGTGAGACAACAATAAGAAATACACCTTCTTCAGTCAAGAAGCAATGTTACTCAACCATATACAGACTCTTGAGCCGATGTGGGCAAAAAAAAATAAGACCTGTATTTTTTTTCCCTTTCGCAGGGTAATTTTTTCCTAAATGAGTAATGAGATCTGCAGGATAACCCTTGACCATAGATCCAACCATGTCCTCTTAAAAGTTGCTTTGAACTGAACTCACAGGAGGTCTGCAAGAACTTAGAAAACTGCTTTTGGCACCCAAGCAAGACAATGACAAAGATGCCCTTGGAGACTTCTTGGCTATTGTGTGTTTAGGCAAAACATATGGTGATGTTCTGTGATTACTCAACCCACCATAGCTTTTACATGCCTTCAGCCTTTTCTTATATGGACTTGTTTTCTTTGCTAGATCTTCTAGGCTTGTCGCCCTTGCTAGTGATGTGAATGACTCTGATTTCCCTTGATAGAACTTTGACAATCCTCTCCTGCACATATAACACAGTTTGTTAATGTTAGATCGGGATATCACATGGGTTTATCCTTGGATGGATAAAGATAGAAGAACTTTCGGTTAATTTATAGGTTATGGATTAGTTTATAACTGAAATATCTGGCCTTTTAAGTTGAGATATGAATCCCATGAACTTAAATGTTCATGTTGATTTCCACAAATCCTAATTATAAGTCTTCTGCGCGATGGCGCTTAGACGACATCTAATGAATTTCTTAACAATTTGATTGTAATAAGATAGATACAAGATTCAGGATTATAACTCCAACTTACTTGATAGGGAGCTCAGCCATGAGCTCAGACAAATCATAAATATCTTCACCTGTCGATCGGGACGAGGCCGAAGATGATGATGCATCATCAGACTCCTCAGATGAATCTTTGGAGGATGCAGATCCATTCAAGGAAGATGAAGAAGCTGATTCACCATCAATCATAATATCATCACCAACACATCTAACACCATCATCATAATGATTATGATTATAAACATTATCACAATAACCATGATCACAAATCTTATCCATGTTCACCATCTTGATTAGATCTCCTTGATTCAAGCTTTGTCCATGAAACTTTTGCTCTTGGTATCTTGATTCTTGACTCATGTGATACTGTCCAATCAAAATTCGACAGAAATATGTAGGGCTTAAAATTGAAGAGATGGGAAGAAAATTTGTATGTATGTTCAAGAATGGGCTTGTTGATGCATCTCTATATATATGTATACTGTTGAAAGAGATAATCATGGGAATAAACCAAATATGTATTAAATGAAAGCATGAAAAGCGCATCTTGTTTTGGGGAAACAGAGGGTGATGATGCCACATCAGTTTCCAACAACTAGAGCCCAAAGGTATGGTCCAAATCATCCCTCGACAAAAGTGAACAAATAAAACTAAATTAAAAAACAAATTGAGTGGTAAATACTAGCTAGGAATGGATTTCCTTCTCATTTTTGGATTGGTGTATTAGGTAAATTAGATTTCACTTGTTAATGGTTGACCATATTGGGTAGGCGCACATTCACTTAGAATGGTTCTCTTGATCATGCCGCATAACAAATATTAGTGTTATCCATAATTTTTCGAAGAAGCATTTGTTAGATTGAAGTCGTAGCATCCAACTTAACAAATCATCGTCTGATTAGTTATACATTTCATCGGATCAAGATCTAATGATATTTCACAGATATTGAACAAAAATCAGAAAATGCATAGCTCCTCGAATTTCTATTACTTGCACACCGGGGTCCAAAGTCACATTTAAATTGTACCTCATTGATCATAATCAATATACTGCAAGTCGTAATTCAAATTTGACCACACTGATCTAGCTAGTTGAACAAGGAATTACACATGTCAAATGACCAAAATGCCCCTATAGAACTTTGATCGAATTTAATCATCAAAGATTCGAAATTATCCATGAGATCTCTTATCATGTGTACGAGGCATGGAACGTATGGTCGGCAATGGACCGGACACCTCAACCCGGAGAAAGTGGCATCGTGTGAAACAAACCAAAAGAATTTTATAAGGATAAGCACAAAGGCTCATATCCTCTCACGCGAATTCGAAGTCAAAGCAATTTTCTCATAATATGGATAATATTGCTACGTTTGGAACTATTCATATAGATTTGCATAAATCGAAAAATATTGCTGTACTTGCTATACCAACTATCATCGCCATCCTCGTTACTTTCACTTTGTTGGATGGATATTTGTGAGCGTTGATCATACATTTTGAATTACTTTTGATATAGCCGATTAAAATCATCCGCGCGTGTAATATACTCCCTCCGTCTCATTAAAATTACAACAGTTTGATTTTTTGATATTATTTCATACGTATTTTGACTATCTTCATTTTATCATCAGACGACATAAAAATAAAGTATTTTTTTAGCTCAGATTATACTACATAACAAAAATTATTATCAATGTTTAATGAAAATTTTATAAAAATCGTTTCGTAAGACGGATCAAAGTTTATCTCAATATATATATATATGATCAATTCATTATAATTTTCACGAGACAAAAAGAGTATAAGTTTTCAAGCCTGAGAGAACTTATTTTTGGAGGTTCAACATAGCTAGTATTGAAAAGATTGAGGAATCCATTCTACCAGAGATACGAAATTGTACGTAGTGGAACCGAACGCATGCCCATTTCCAGGACTTTGACAAAGAAATACGAAATTGTGCGTGGACGCATTTCGTACCAAGTACTAAATTGTAAAGGGGGGGATCTTTTCTGTGATTTAGTGCATGGTCTTTGTGCCTCGACTAATTGATGAACCATACGGGGAATTCCGATCCGGGATGATCGTATCAAACTTAGGAAAATGATGAGCATAGATCCCGCAGTAGTACCGCTTTACCGCTTTAACTAAAACTGATCGCCCTTTGTATGTTGACAGATGAAGATGCTTTGCTATGTTTTGGTTTGCTGGTCTTGTTCTATAATTTAGGAGCCAGAACGATTCGGGCGACCAATCTCCCACCATTGGGTTGTGCTCCTGCAGCCATCACTTTGTTTGGAGATCATAGCAACAACTGCGTTGCTGTGCTCAACGTCGCTGCTCTGCAATATAACAAGAAGCGAAACGAAACGGAGCTCAACTGCAGAAATTAGCAATATCCGGACCTTTATTAAGCTCATCATCTTTAACATCTATGATGCCATTTACGATCTCATTCTTGAGCCTGGGCGCGTTGCCATGACACATATCAGAGCATCCTGAGCCTACTACACTTGAGGACATTGAAACATACATCCTTTGCAAATGAACTGATGCTATTAAATAGAAAGAAAAATAAATGGTTTGATCACTACTATTGGAAGAAAAAGTCTCAAGGATTGGCTGAAAAGAGGCTCTCCTTGTAGGTCAAGACGTACCACAATTGAAGTGGGCTCATGGAAGCCCTTATCCCAAAAGTCCCCGCATTTGCAAAGGATGTATGTTCGTATCATAGAAAACCAAACCGGAAGCATAACGTTGTACTACAAGATAGATCCCTTCATTGCAGAACAACCCCGGCATCGACGGTTCTTTACATCTATAAGCCTTGACAAATCGCTCAGACCAAGAACCTGAAAGATGGTCTCCATTCCTCACCAACACAGGATGTAGTTGCTCATCCCCTCGATGGAAGCAATAGAAAATAATAGCGAGAGAGCCGCTAAACACCCCAGTGCAGCAGTCCTTTCGTTTGTAGGCATGAGGAACACGTGTCCAGCATAACTTCTCGTCGCTCATGTCGAAAGAAGCAAGATACGTTTTAGGCACCTCCCTACCGAATGATAGCCAATGGTAAGCACCACGAACATAAGTTCCGTCTACAAAATAATCGCAAGAGATCGGTTCATCAAGGACGATTTTCCTCCACCTGCCGGTGCTTACTCTATACACCTCGACTTCCTTAGTTATTTCATATGTGACCAGTGTAGTCAGGTATGATCCTCACCACTTTGTAGTCGTTCGTGTCAGCATTGAAACCAAATCCCACGTAAACACGTCGATCCTCATATGGAGGGTACGAAACATCGGGGAGGGGACGGACCCTTATTTCTCTGAGAGCAGTGAAACCAGAACGCTTGTGATATTATACCAAATCCCACGTAAACCCTTATTTCACTGCTTCTGTACAAATTGGTACGAAATATACAGAAGTAGTGAATGGATATTATACCATCACATATGCCAGCCACCTTGTGATGCCCGGAGAACGGGAAATCCAGAACTCTCTGTACACGATGAGCGTGGCTGATTAATGTGAACGAATGCGAAGGCTTCCCTTATTGCAAGCGATCCGTCAAATAGTCAGTGGACCATAGCAGCAGTTGCCCGTCACGGCCTGAAAATACTATGTTGCGTTGATAATGCATCCTCTTAAAGTCATGGCTGCTGATCAGATCGTTCAACGTTTTGCACACACATTTAAGTTAGAAGGGATTCAACCGACAACATCAACAATATATCAACCAAACCAATCAAGCAACATTTTCATATGCTTCAGATCCTTAATTTATCCCTGTGACAAACGAGCCATAAAAAAATCACCAAAATTAAAAATCTAACAGTTAGAAAACATTAGCATGAATTAGATGAAAAAAATAGAACTTGTCTGTGCAAAAAAGATCATCTGACCCAGATGCATTGAATATGATACGAAAGCATATACTGACAACAAATTTGGAACGAACAAAACCCAAAGTGTAATGACACACGCCTAGAAATGTATGAAGAATTAGATTGTAAAAGTTCTCCAGCGATTTAAAGGTCTTTTTTTTAAAAAAATTACTGGAGAGCTCCGAGAAACAGGGAAGTGATCAGAATATCTTTTGTTTTGATAAGGTTTCCGTTCTCTTTTTTTGGGTTTCCTGGAACAGGTCCATCAGTGTAGATATGTTTTTTATTTTGTTTTTTTATAATATATTTTGTTTTGTTTTTCTTTTTTCTTTTTTTGTTTTCTTCTATTTTTGAAAGTGTTAGCAAATTTTTTATTTCTAAAAAGGAAAAAACAGATTTAGGTCATAGAATCAAGAGTTGAAACCGTATCTCCATATAACAAAAAAGCACAAAACCCACCTATATTTTCCCGGATTTAAACATGAACCGTTCAAATTTGGAAATAGACATATATGTATGGGAAAAATATAATTTAATTTGAGGAGACGATATAAATTGAGAGCTAATTAATCTATAATTTGATCGGATTTAAAAAAACTTCAAAGATATATATTAATACTTTTTTTTAATTTCATAAGATATTTATTTTATTCCATAAAAGTATTACTTTTATTTTATAAAAAAATTATTATTTGACTCGATTAAAAATAAATCGATAGGTGATTCACCTTGAAAAAATAGAAAGTTAAATCTAAAATATCCTATAAAGATAAAACCCTCACACTTTCATTTAATATATAATATAGATATGAGATTAGCAAACTAGTTCTATTATTAGTTGGCAACTTGTAATGTGCTGCTTCTTTCTTTAGTCGCATCTTTGTTAGGTGAAGTGTAACATGCAAATATGCAATTATGTTCATCCCGTAACAAAATACTCTGTGCATATAAATTTTCACTTGCACGTTTTAATCCTGTGCCTTGAATTATGTAAAGCCCCAACATGAAATTCCTTTAGGATTTGGGTTTATCGATCATTTTATAGTTGTGAGGGTGTTAATCGTCGGAGGGATTGAGATGGTTGTTTACATATTTCGTATTATGGGTGGAAATGCATGGTTGTGTTTTGTTACGGAAGTGTGAAATTGTCTACGCTTTCGCCTGATGGGGTTAGTATTGGAAGAAGTTATTATATTGAGTAACAGATGCCCTGAGGACACGATTGTAGTATTTGATTTCATCCGTTCAGTATCTGATGTGGCCTCACTTCCCATTAACACTTATTATAGGTGTTGAGTTTGTGGTTTAAAATGGTATACAATAGGATTGCTTAAAACATAACATTTTGGATATCAATATTTGAAATAAATATGTTGGATATTAATATATGAAATAAACAGGTTGGATATCAATATGTGAAATAAACAGGTTGTTACTCAAGAGGTGTATATACACTACAAAAAAACATCGTTTTTGCTACGGAAAATTTCCGTCGCAAAGATCAACAAATCCGTCGCTAAAATAATATTTTTGCGATGGATTGACTTTTTTCGTCATAAAAATATGTGTTTTTCGTCGTTGAAAATTTAGCGAAGGAATTACATCGTTAAAATTATTGTCAAATATTAGCGACGGAATTCCGTAGCAGAAATTTTCAATTTTTTTTCTTAAGAAGTAGTTACGGAATTCCGTCGCTAATTATTAACTCAAATTTTGCTACGGAAATTGTTCTTAATTGTTATTAATTTCTGTCACAAACATTAAATGTACAAACCGTAGCTAATTGTTATTAATTGTTTTAAAAATTAATTAAAAAATCAACAAAGCAAAACAAATATAGGTACCTGTCGCTTCCATAAAACCAAACCAAAACAAACATAAACCAAATTAAACTAAAATCTCGAATTATACACAAATCAAATGTTTACAACCACCTAATAGCCATCAATGGCCAGCTAGTCGTACATCACGCTACTCGGGAGGACATGAGTCGTCGTCCGGAGGAGGTTGAAAAGAAGGAAAAACTTTACCAGCCTCGTTCTGACATGTAGAAGGATCCTCGCCCATCTTCATGAATAGGAAGGCCATCCGCTGCTCTATCCTGACCTGACTTTGTCAGATGCTCCTGTCAGAAAGACGATCCCGTGAAGCACTGGCGTGTCCGCTGGATCATCCACGGAAAGCACTACGTCGTCCCCTCGAATCATCGGAAGACATCTGCGAATGTAAAAGGTAAAAAATCCATAAGGGTCAAAATTTCTACCTATTCGTATGATTACATAAGCTACAAAATTAAGGAGCTTTTTTTGCTTTTTGCAATCGATATGATTAAATATGATACAAAAAGAAATTCATTAGTGAGGGATCATAAAGTCATTCTAGTTCATTATTTATAAAAAGTCTAAATGTTCAGAAACCTTCATTCCTCCCCCTTGTCATCGTCATCATCAGACTTTTCAGAGTCCTCTTCTTCCTCTTCTTCATCTTCTTCCTCTATGTCTTCTGTTGTGTCTTGTTCTTCTTCCTCTTCCTCTTCCTCTTCCTCTTCTGATTGTTCTATATTTTCCATCTCATCATCTTCATTATCATCACCATATTCTGTTTCTTCCAATGGTTCAAGAATAGACTGTGAGACATTGAAATCCTCTTGTAAAGCTTGTTCCATTGCTTCAGGAGCTTCAATAGTAGATCGTGATTTCGTTTTGAATACTGCCCACTATTTATTATGTCGGGATGTACAATCCGGATAAGGAGTATAATACACTTAAATGGCTTGAGAGGCAAGGACAAAAGGATCATAAAGCCCTCTATATCGACTCAGATGGTCCATGTCAACAAGCCCACAGCTCGGGTACACGTTTATCCAGAAACTGAATCGAACCATTCACATTTGAAAAGCACAGTCTTTAAACTTCTAAAATCTGTCCCGATATATTGCAGTCCAACAGCGTCTATGAGAATGCCATAATAGTCTGCGATGCCATCTCCTTTTACGCAAACACCCCAATTAGCGATAGTTTTTCCCTTATCGGCTGAGAATGTGTCGAATAAAAAATCATTGACAACATATTGCTTGAATTTTTTTTTACATAAATTACAGGACCCGTAGCTACTGCCTTGATCATCTCATTGCCCTCGAGGAGTCGAACCTGTGAGGAAATAGATACTTACTTCGATGTTGAATATGAGGAAATTTTTATAATTCATTCATACGAGGACGAAAATTGACTTACATGCTCTTTTAACCAAAAAGGCCATATATGTTACGCTTTTGTCTATGTTTTTTCTATAGTGTCAACGCAACCTCTTCTCACCATCTTCTTCTCTAATAACCTATAATAGTTTCATAGGTAGAATTTAAAAGCAGTCTAGTGCGATGCAAATATGCCCCTAAAAAATCATTATCTTGAGTCATACCTCTCAAATGGGGTAAAAAGTTCACAATTCGTGAGAATATATTTATGAGCTGTCTCGACATCTTGATCATCAAGTATCAATTTCTTTTATACACTCTTCTTTCTTTTCGGTTTCCTCTCAATCGGGGCATAATCCCCGTTTCTGTAAAAGACATCCGGAAGGTTTTGATCGTTAGCATCATCACTTGACCTCCTAGAACAACGAGGAAGGTCATTAGCCTTTGTCTCCACACTCTCTGGAAAGTACAACTTTGAAAAGTTGCTTGCTTCTTCTAAAAGATAAGCTTCGTATATCGAACCCTCCACATGTGCTTTATTTCCAATCTTTTGCTTTAGATAGAACAAGAACCTTCAAAAACAAATTTCTTTATAAATTTTAATGCCCACCAAACGAAATCGTTGCTCAATTGCCTTGAGATTGACATAATCATTACCTTTCAAATCCGTACATCCATCTGTAGTGAACAGATCCAGCTATTTTTGCCTCGTATAGTAGATGGATAGGGAGATGTTCCATGAAATTGAAGAAACTTGGAGGTAGCAGCCTTTCTAACTTACAAATAATTTCAGGGATAAATATCTCCAAACGCTCCATGTCCTCGCGAGATATACAATTTGAGCACAAGTCCCTGAAAAACTGACTCAACTCTGTGAAAACTTTCCATACATTCCTTGGCAACAACTCTCTGAATGCAACGGGCAGCAATCTCTCCATAAAAACGTGACAGTCATGACTTTTCATGCCTCTTAACTGTCACTCAGACTGACGGACACATCGACGAAGGTTGAATACATATCCATATGGAAATTGTAATTTCTTGACCTATTCACACAGCAATTTCCTTTGGTTCTTCTCCAAAACAAACGTAGCCTTCGGCATCAAAAACTGAGTATTGCCATTAGCACAAACACTCTTCACAACGTGGAGTTTGGATCTTTTGCAATACAAAGCCAAATCTCTTCTTGATTTTACATTGTCTTTCGTCTTTCCCGTAACATCCATCACTGTGTTGAACACGTTATCAAACACGCTCTTCTCAATATGCATGACATCAAGATTATGACGTATTAGAAGAGCCTTCTAATAAGGAAGTTGTCAGAATATGCTCTTCTTGTTCCAATTGTGACTCCTTTGCAAACCAACTATAGAAATCGGTAAGTCATAGACGAACCGATCTTTAGTGGTAGGAATATGTGAAACCCTATGAAGAATCTCATCTCCATTAAGAATCTCGACCGGCAAGTCCTACTCTGTCTTGTTCTTCAAAAATTCGCTCTTATTGCTCATAAAGGGATGATGCATGGGCAAAAATCGTCGATGACAGTTGAACCACGAATGCTTTCGTCCATTCTTCAGGGGAAAGGACTTTGTATTTCCCATGCAATAAGGACAAGCTAACCGACCGGCTGTGCTCCAACCAGATAACATAGCATATGCAGAAAAATCACTAATAGTCCATAACAAACAAGCCCTCATGTTGAAAGTTTGACGTTTGTGAACATCATATGTTGGTGCCCCAATTTCCCAAAGCATCTGCAGCTCCTCTATCAAGGGCTGTAAATAAATATCCAGGTTTCCTTTCGGGCTCTTTGGACCAGGTATAATCATGTTCATGAACAGATAAGGCCTCTTCATGCACATATCGGGGGGAAGATTGTAAGGTGTGAGTATGACAGACCAACAAGAATACTCCTTCCTTGACTGTCCAAATGGTGCAAATCCATCAGTGCAGAGTCCCAAACGAACATTACGTGCCTCGGCCGCGAAGGATGGAAAAGTACGATCAAATTGTCTCCAGGCCTCGCTGTCTGAAGGGAATGCCAAGACATGGACTTGCTAGTTGCACTGTTGGCATACAACCGCTGTAGCCACCGAGTTATCGAAAAATATCGAAGCACATAAACACCCGACCGCTTCTTCGAACGTCTCTTCTCCTTGTAACGATTTGCATTACATATAGAGAATCTTGCCAACCGCGCAGAATCTTTCCAGAAAAGCATGCACCTATTCGGACAACAATCAATCTTATTCACAGGAAGATGAAGGCCTTTCATGACAGACTTGATGTCATACATCCCTTCCTTCATGATATTATTGGGTGGGCACATATCCTTCAACAACTTGCAGATTCCATCAATTGCTTTATGAGGAAGATTATACTCGTATTTCAGAGTCAATAGCCGTGAAGCAACGGCTAACAGACACATGCTGACCCCATCATACAACAAGACTGAGAGGCATACATCATGTTAAAATAATATCTAGATTCAGGTGACGGACCATCATCATACAATCTTTCATTGGCAGCCTCTGTTTCTTCATAATATTCAGTCGGGAATGCATCAACCAACACATCGTCATAAAGATGAGGATGTAGAAGAACATTCGACGATCCTCCTACTTCTTGTTGGAGCACATTAGACGGTCCACCGACTTCTATATGAGGATTTTGTCCCCCTCCTTCCCCATGATAAATCCAGACAAAATAACTCTTTGTGAAACCCATGCTAAGAAGATGGATTCTCAAAAGTATCAACTGTTTAAAATCTCCTATTCTTGCAATTCTTACAAGGACATCTCAAATGCCTTGGAAAACGACCTTAGTCATTTTGAAGAGCAACGTTCACAAACTCATCCACACCCTCGACGAAACGATTGCTCAAGTGGCGACCATCCAGTCGCTGATACATCCATGAACGATATAACTCCATATCGTTCAAACTTCTACATTGAAACAATAAATATACGTCAAAATAAATAATTAAGGTTGACCCTAAATTTGCATATACAAGGTTATACTTAAAAGATCACATACAATTCCTAGTTAGTTTCCTCTAACAAATATTGTAATCTTTTGGTTCTCAACATGTAAAGCTTTTATTGGTTTATATATATAAACATCTTATTAAAAAATTTATAAACTAAATGTATTATTTATACAAAACAGGTTGAAACCTAGTTCTCTCCAATATTTTGAATACGAGATTCATCCAATCATACACGAAGTTAATAAGAACAACATCAAACTCATAACAAATAGATTAAGAAATTCACTAAAATTTGATAGACATTATCAAAATACAAATCACATCAAGAGAATTGTTCAGAGAACAAGATATAAGTCATGCATTTCCTGTTGATGTCGATTATGATATGGCAATGGCCTTTATCTCCCTTAAACAATTCCCATATCCAACATAGTCATACACATGCTCAATCGCACACAGTCGTTCTGACAATAGGTTGCAACACATGTACGCACACACAAAAACACGTCCTGCACATATATCCTCATACACGCACAGTAAGCCAAGATTGACAGGTTACGAGCACAATGCAAGTTTACCTTAATTATCTGGATGACATTGGACGTGCGACGTGCTTACTGAGGGGCGGTGTTGGGCAGCTGACGGGCGGCGTGGGGTGGCTGACATGCAGCGGGGCGGTTGAAGGCGAAGGAAGGTGGTCATCGGCGAAGAGGACTACGGTGGCTAGGGAGGAGGATGAGGGCGACGGAGGGAGGAGGCCTCACAACGGTAGCTGGGGAGGCAGAGGGAGGCGGAGGACGACGGCTGGGGAAGCGGAGGATTATGGCTAGGGAGGCGGAGCACTGCGGTTGGAGGCGGAGGGAGAAGGCCGGACGACGTGCAGCCTGGGGAGTGGTAGTGGACGGCAGTGTGCGGTCTGGGGAGCGGCAGAGGACGGCAGCGCGGTGGATTGGGTGGCGGAGATTGGGGAAATACAGATCTCAAACGAGATCTGAAAAAAAATACATCAAACATTTGCGACGAAATTCCATTGCTAAAAAACTTTTTAAGTTTTCGCTACGGAAATCCGTCGCTAAATATATTTTAAGTTTTGACTTTTTTTTCTCTCAAATTAACATTAGCGACGAAATGCTGTTGCAAAGATTATATTTTCATAAATTTAACTACGTAAATCCGTCGCTAAATATATTTTAAGTTTTTTGCCAATTATGTTTTTTTCCCCTCAAATTAAGCTTCGCGACAGTATTCCGTCGCAATATAAATGTTTTCATCAGTTCTGCTATGGAATCCATCGCTAAAGTTAATTAAAAAAAAGTTTTCAAGTTTAATTTCAGTATTATATGCATCGTAACACTTGATAGTCCACCATGAACATGAAATATGATATCATATATTTTGATAACGTTTACATTTTTATACATTACCTTAGACAAATTTGAAAGAGTTTCTAACTGTTTTATACTGTACTTGATTATAATTTTGTAAAAAACAACATAGAAATATGTTCAAAAATTAAAAAAATACCTATAATTTATCTTCTCGTAGTGCATGTACTATATCAGTGTAAGCAACTTCATACATATTTTGAGAATTTAACAATTAAACATATTATGATATTAAATTTATAAATATGACTATAATTTCTTATTTGCGACGGATTCTGTAGCAAAAAATTTAGAAATATTATTTTAGCTACGGAAATCCGTCGCTAATTACATTTTAAGTTTTTTGCTAATTATTTTTTTTCCCCTCAAACTAAGCTTAGCGACAGGATTCCGTCGCAATATTAATGTTTTCGTCAGTTTTGCTACGGAATCCGTCACTAAATTTAATTAAGAAAAAGTTTTTCATTTTGACAATTATATGCGTTATAACACTTGATAGTCCACCATGAACATGAAAATTTGATATCATATATATTTTAGGTTTTGATACATTACATTCCACAAATTTTAAAGAGCTTTTAACTTTTTATAGTGTACTTGATTATAATTTTATAGTCGCAAACTGAATTTCTTTTTTTTTTCTCTTTTTTTTAACGACAGTTCCATCGCAAATGGTTTGATTTTTGTGACGAATTTTTTCCGTAGTTAAATTTTTCCGTATCTAAATTATAGTTTTTTTGTAGTGATAAGATAACATAGTTCATTTAATGGCGTCTTTAAATTAATTAATGATTTGTTTTAATCTAACTTTATGGTTTTAATCCAGAAAAAAGTATATACAATATACTCCCTCCATTTGAGCATCATTTGGCGTAATGACATAATGAAAGTATGTCATTTTGGGTTCTTTTTTGCTGTGATAGCCCCCATGGTCACGGGTTCGAACTCTGGTCCCGATACTCCAATTATGAACAGGTAATCCGCACAAGTGGATAAAAGGCGATGATCCCATCGGGAGACATTTTGATTTTTAATTTTTGGTTAATTATTGATTAAGCTTAATTAATATCATTAATCTATATTGCTTAAATCTAACTAGAGATGGCACAACCAACCTACTAATTACTAACCAACGGTCATCTGCGACGTCATATTTATTATTGTGTTAATAAGGGACGACACGGCCGACCTATTAACCACTGACCAACGGTCATCTGCGACGTCATACTTATTACTGTGCTAACTAGGGATGGTTTGTCGATCGATTAACAGTTTGTTATTTCCAGGGGTACAACCTAGGGGGGGGGGGGGTGAATAGGTTGTTTAGACGATGTCAAAGTTACCAGGGTAACAATCCCATTCAGCTCATCGGGATAACAACAAGCGCGACAAGGATATAAGTCGAAAAATTTCAAAGGCCAAAGAAGACGCTCTGATAAAGCTCCAGATTCTATTTGCTTCAAGTGTGGTATTGCTGGTCACTGGGCCAACTCATGCCATACTGCTAAGCATCTGACTGACATATATCAGGCTTCTTAGAAGGGAAAAGGGAAAAATGCCCAGAAAATCTCAACATCGCCCCTGAAAATGAGAATGATGATAATGATGTTCCATACATGGAGGCCGATGATTTTCTCGACTAAGGACATAGCCAGCTACCTTATTTGTTTCATGTGTACAATATGTTTTCATATGTATCATAGGTGTGCTTGTTATGTTTTCATTTTCTGGTATCTTACTTTTCTTCGATGTACACTGTGCTAATGTATTATATTCTCTTGCAGATGAATAAAGAAAATGCTTGCATAGTGGATAGTACTACAACGCACAACACCTTCAAGCAACCTAACTTTTTCTCATCTTTGACTCGTGCAAAGCCAAGTGTTGGTACTATATTTGAAAGTGATATTATTGAATATTTTGGTGTAGCAACTATTGCTTTACAAAATGACACCATTATAAACCTCCATGATATTGTCCCAAATCCAAAAAAAATTTGTTGAGCTTTAAAGATATAAGGCAGAATGGTTACCATTTGAAAATTATTAATGGGAATGATAAAGAATATATTCTCATCATCTCAACTACTTAAAAGAACGTAGTTGCTCTTTCAAAAAAAGAAAAAAGAAAAAGAATATAGTTGAAAAACTTCCTGTCTTCTCCTCTGGGTTATACTTCACGACAATTAAAGCTGTTGAACTCATGCCATCATGGATCAAAAGTCATTCACTGATGAAAACAAATAATGGCATGAAAGACTAGGTCACCCAGGAGTAAACATGATGCGTCGAATAGTAACAATATCTCGTGATCATCCATTAAATGATCAAAAGGTCCATATCAATCATAAATTATCATATACTGCTCGTTTGCTTGGAAAAATGATCACAAGGCCATACACCACAAAGATTTGTGTAGAATCCTACTTATATCTAGAAAGAATTCAAGGGGACATATGTGGGTTAATTCACCCATCATGTGGACCATTTCGTTATTTCATGGTGCTAATAGATGCATCAACTAAATGATCTCATGTCTGTCTTCTTTCCACAAGGAATATAGCCTTCGCACGGCTGCTTGCTCAAATCATAAAGTTAAGAGCATAGTTCCCTGATCATCCAATTAAAATAATTCGGTTTGATAATGCAACCGAGTTTACGTTGCAACAGGGATTAATATTGAACATCATGTACCACATATACATGCACAAAATGGATTGGCCGAGTCTTTCTTCAAAAGACTCCAATGGATAGCAAGGCCTATGCTGCTTAAAATAAAGCTGTCGATGAGCGCTTGGGGACATGCTATATTGCATGCAGCATCACTTATTAAATTGAGGTCTTCTACACAACACTAATATTCACCACATCAATTGGTGTATGGTCATTGGCCTGATATTTTCCATCTAAGGGGTTTTTGTGCAGTTTATGTTCCTATTGTATCCTCACAAAGGACCAAAATGGATCCACAAGGTAGGCTCGGAATATATGTGGAATATGACTCTCCATCTATCATCAGGTATCTCGAAGCTCTAACGGACGACTTGTTCACAGAGAGATTTTCTGATTGTCGCTTTGATGAAATAGTCTTTTCGAAATCAGGGAGAGAGAATAAAGACAAAGCAAAGACTTTGTCCAAGAATCAAGAGGATTTAACTTGGAGGACTTCAACATTGTTGTACCTTAATCCTCGCACAAGTAAAACTGAACTAGAAGTTCAGAAGATCCTTGACATGCAAAGAATTACGAATCAAGTGCCTGATGCATTTGTTGATACAAAGAAGGTAACAAAATCTCATATACCTACTGTGAATGTCCCGACAAGGATTGAGATCCCAAGAGATGGATCTATAGTTAAAGCTATAGAAGAATCCCAAGTACGCCAAAAGCACGAAAGATCTGTTGGTACAAAGAACACAATCCCTAGAAAAAGAAGGAGAAAACTATGCGATACTCCAAAGGAGAGTATCCAACCTCTAAAGGAGGTTGATGAATCCCCTAATGTGGCTAATCAATACGATGCATCACCTCGGAAAGAATTCCTTGAGAATAAAAAATTTCAATATGTTACGCTTCTAAAGATGAAGTTTGATATGAGATAAAAACGAAATCAATTATGCATTTTTCTACCATGTGGCTCATGATATTGAGCTTAGTTCCGACAAGAATTTCGAGCTTCGAAATATGGATGAGTGTAGACAAAGAAGTAATTGGTCAAAATAGAAAGAAGCCTCCATGCCGAGCTATAATCGCTCGAAAAGCGCAATGTATTTGGGCCGATAGTCCGAACTCCAAAATGCATTAAACTTGTCAATTATAAATGGGTGTTTATGCGCAAATGCAATGAGAAAAATGAGAACGTGAGATACAAGGCACGAATTATTGCCCAAGGATTCTCATAAATATCTGGAGTTGATTATAAACAAACGTATTCTTTTGTAATGGATGGGATTATGTTTCGCTTCTTGATTAGTACGAAGCCAAAGAAGGCTTAGATATGTATCTTATAGATGTTATAACGGCATACCTATATGGCTCATTAGACGTCGATATTTACATGAAAATCCTTGAAGGGTACGAAATGTCGAGTTCATTGGTGCCACAAAGTCTTTAAAGTTAAGCTACAATGCTCTTTATACGGATTGAAACAGTCCGACCAAATATGGTATAATCGACTTAGTGAATATCTATTACGGGAAAGATATGTAAACGATAAAGTGTGTCCATGTATATTCATCAAGAGATCGACTAATAATTTTTCTATAGTTGTCGTATATGTTGACAATTTGAACATAATCGGTACAACCAATGAAATCACGGAAGCCATTTCATTGGTTGACAATTTGAACATAATCAGTACAATTACTTAAAGAAAAAGTTCGAGATGAAAGATCTCAAGCAAACAAAATTCTGCATTGGTATACAGGTGAAGCACCTATCCATAGGGAACCTTATCCACCAATCGATATATACGGAGAAAGTTCTTGCTCGATTCAGGATGGACAAAACACATCCATTGAGCAGACCCATGGTGGTATGTTCCTTGAAGTTAGGAAAGATCTATTCCGGCCTAAGGAAGACGATGAAGAACTTCTAGGCCCTGAGATGCCATATCTTAATGTTATCGGTGCATGGATGTAGCTACCCAATTATACAAGACCAGACATTACTTTCTCGATCAACTTGTTTGCAAGGTTTAACTCTACGCCTACTCGTAGGCATTGGAATGAAATCAAGCACATTATGCGCTATTTGCGTAGGACGACAAACATGGGATTTATCTATTCTCGAGAGTCTAAATCTAATCTCGTCGGGTACGTCGATGCTGAATACTTATCAGATCCACACAAGGCCTGGTTTCAAACGGGATATGTGTTCACGTACAATGATGCAGTTATATCCTGGAGATTCATAAAACAAGACGTCGTGGCCATCTCTTCAATTATTTGGAGATCATCGCTGTACACGAGACTAGCAGAGAAATTGTATCGTTCAGATCGATGTTCCAGCATATCCAACAATCATGTGGAATTTTCGACATTGGAACACCGACCGTGATCCATGAAGACAATGCCGTCTGTATTGCACAGTTCAAGGAAGGCTTTATAAAGGGTGACAGAACAAAACATATCCATCCAAAGTACTTCTATACTCACGACCTTCAAGACAACGGAGTCATCCGCATTCAGTAGATCCAATCGTGCAACAACCTAACTGATCTATTTATTAAAACGCTTCCCAAATCATCTTTTGGGCAACTAAGGTACAAGATTGGTTTGCGACGTCTCAACGAACTTCTGGGATGAGGTGATGTGTACTCCAAGGGAATACTGTATTCTTTTTCCTTTTATCATGTTTTTATCCCACTGAGTTTTTCCTGACAAGGTTTTAATAAGGCAATTGCTAGAATCGAACCATTGCTCATATTATCCAAGAAAGAGTTTTATAATATAATATAATATATATAAATAAACATGAGTAATGGAATAAATAGGAATAATATTGCGTATACAAAACACAAACGAAATAAGAACGAAATCGATGACGTCAATAGTTATACAAGTTTTTTCTTTGTTATAAAATATTCGTTATATCGGAATGTTCTTCTCTATAAGATAACCTCTTGAGACCCTATAAATAGGACTATAACCATTGTATTTTAAAATCACTTTAGAATAATAAAAAAAAAACAACACTCCTCCTTAATTTTTTTTTTTCGTCCCAAATCACATCTGTTATAACATGAGGAGAATTTTATCATCCATGTTTTTTATTTTAAAAATCCTTGCATCTTCAAATCATCACTAGTAGAGTGTCTCTAACGAAAAACAAAAGTTCCTTCCAGGTAAAGAAAAAAGAAAGGACAAATTCTATTCTGCCACGAAAAAAAGAAGAGAAGCAGCAACAGCCGCCCATTCTGTCAACAATCCATGCCGTCTCCGACTCTCCAACTGCTGTATAGATGCAACACAAGGATGTGCACAGGATTCTACCTCCTATGTCATATCTGTATCTTGATATTATTTATATTACCTCATGAACATCATCGTCGTCGTGGTGCAATGGTATATCGAATAAGTTAAATACCAATGGTCATTACATTACAACATCATATGTGCATGTTTGCTAAGAACTACTGCAAACATACGAACAACAGAGACAGCATAGTGCTTGCAATGTCTCAACTCAATGCATAATGAACCCGTTCGAGGAGTTGAACGACTTGGCTGACTGATATTTGAGCATGCGGAGACTTGAAACTTGATTTAGCTTCCGACGAGGCGCAGGGCAGAGCTAGTACAGCTTCTTGTTGAATGCTTGTAAGCTCCAGAAACTGGGAGAGCAAATCTCCGTCAAGCATCTGTGGTACACCTTTCTGCTAACACGGAAAAAAGGGGGAAATTTCAGAGACCCTTAGTTAGACAACAAGGCGGGGAAAACTGATCACAGAGAATGACAAACAAATGAATGTATAATTTAGCAAACTATCAGGATAAAAAAAAAAAAAAAAGACGAAGAAACCAACATTCCAAAGGGTATCGAACCACACACAAACGATATCTAACACTGCTTGCATTATGCCAGTCAAGAGACTGCTATTTAAACATTATTTGTGGAGAGGTTTGCAAACGAACCCGAATACAGAACCACAGGTCACATATTTGGTCCAAATAGATCCAAGGTTGTTGAGCCAATATACACCTGAATCAGGATCACAACCATTCCCTACCAGGGACGCAATTAATATCTTTTATTGCGAAATTGCATAGAACATAGCTCACGATGAGTTCAGTTAGGGAATCCTTTAATTCTACGGAAAGAACTCCGGGATCTACAGCATTCACAAAGCATCATCAGTCAAAGTCTGTCTCATTAAAAACAAGCTTTAATGAGAACATTAAATTGATATGATACTACCATGGTAAAATCCTGATCAAGATAGCATTATGCTTTTATTGTATTTCCTTTTTTACTGTACTTGGCCATGATATGAACATGCATACTGTGCAAAACCATCACCACATGCTTCAAACACTAGAGTCATTTTAACATGTGATAAGATCTTTACAAACAATTACATATCTATCAGTTGCATTCACACAAGTTTTTTGCACAAAATCAGTATTTTTGCCAGAGGAAAAGTGGTCAAGGAGAAAAGGGATAACCAGAGGTAGACGAGTGACAAGAAGTTGAGTACTTTCAGATGGTAAATAAACGCATTGTTGATGATAACCAGAGGTAGACGAGTTACAACAAGTTCAGTAAGAAAGACTCAGATGGTAAAAATACAGTGTTGTTGATAGTCTCTACTCTCTAGAGTTGATTCCACCCAAAGAGAGACCGTCAAAATACCATTCAAGTACTTCAAAAAGATAGCGTAGTCATAAAGATGGTTGTGATTGCTACTATACAATAGGTTCTTAGAGACATAAAAAATTAATCCATGTTTTAGAACCCGAGAGAAATACTATAATGGTACTTAAATGTCGTAATCAGAAAGGACCATTGAAACCAGAATCCCATAACAATTCTATAAGAATGAAGCAAGGAGTCAACCGGACAATTCACAAAGAAGAAGACTAGAGATTCTGAACGACTACCTTGATATATGAACAAGGACAAATATGCTTCCCGGTAGTGTTCCAGCTAATATTGCGTTATGTGGCAGATCACGCATTATACTGCTGTCATCAGATCCTCTCGATGTATCATCAACAGGAAGCTTGTAAGGAAAAGATCCCTACAAAGTTATCCACAGCAACTGAGTCCAATATAAATTGCAGAAGCAAAGAAGAAGAAAGCATGAAACATGGGGAAAAAAAAGGATGAAGATATTGGCACAGGTAAAGTTACTGTAAAAACAATAATAAAAGCAAGTCAAGTCCTATAGTAATATGCACCTGCAACATGCAATAGCATATATCGTACACTAATTGGCACTTGTTTCAGGGTAAATTCTATTTTCAAGTCAGTTCAGGGTACGGGTGATCTAGTTCGATAAGGTTATCACAGATTGTAAGTCGGTCACTGGTGATCCACATTATAAACTTGAATAATTATATTGGAGGGGAAAAACGGGTTGGTTGAAGAATAAAGTCTTATCACTAATGACAACACTGAATCAAAATCAAGAAAAAAATAAAATAAGGCTGGGTTCTCATGTTACGATGGGAAAAGAATAATTTTACAACAAAGGCCTGGAAAATATTCAAAAAGAAAGTTTGACTTGGTGTCGGGAGTCAATAGTTGTGAATACCGTGCACGTGTTCCAAAACCAAACAACCCATCAACATAATTTTATTTCAGGCCAGCGTAGGATGAACTAATCAAGGTTAAATATGGTAGATATTTTTGAGGGACATCGATGATGGAGCCAATTGAGAAAGGTTGGAATAAGGATGTTAATCGGGTCGGTTCGGGTTAATCGGATCGATTTTTCGTCAATACAGTTTTACAACCCAAAACCGAACTGATTAATTAATCAGTTTAAATTTCAAAACCAAAACTATTAATTAATCAGTTCCGTTTTTGAACGGTTTAGTTTGTAAGATTTTTTAACGATTTCATACGGTTTCATTTTAAATATCTCATGATAATAATTATAATATCATTCATTAAAATAACTCTATAAATTTTTATCACATATTTGCATAAATAAATTAGATATGTCGAGTTAAAAAAAATAATAACGTAAATTATACTAAAAGTATATGAAGAAATGATTTTCTTACTAACAAAATAAAAAATATTCAACCAAAATAAAGAGCAAACCGAACCGATTAATTAATCAGTTTGAATTGTAAAACCAAAGCTGTTTATCAATCAGTTTGATTTTTTCAGTTTTTAAACGGTTTATTTTGTAAGATTTTTTAACAATTTCATACGGTTTCATCTTAAATATTTCATCATGATAATTATAATATCGTTCATTAAAATAACTCTATATAGTTTTATCACACATATTCGCATAAATAAATTAGATATATCGAGTTAAAAAAAACATAAATTATACTAAAAGTATATGAAGAAATGATTTTCCTACTAACAAAATAAAAAAAATTCAAAATAAAGAAAAAATATAATTAAAAGTTTTTATTTTCATTTCTAACAAAAGCAGTAAAGTCAATATACACAGTACTAAAGATATTACGTTATTTTAGGTTTAAAACAATATAATGTGTTTGATCTTTAAGCTTAACAATTTTATCCAAAACAACAACTCATAATTAATTTTAAACGATTCGGTTAATCGATTTACCATCGGTTGATCGGTTCGGTTCAATTTTAAACCGTAATTTTATTTTGTAAATCAAAACAGAACCATTTAACAATCGATTCGATCGATTTTGATCTATCGATTTCGATAGCGATTCGATAATCGATTCGACCTCCGTTTTAACAGCCTTAGGTTGAAAGTTTCAATTACCCTGACCCTAGCCACGAATTCAATTTCAGTAAGGTGGATTAGAATTCAAGAGGCCCCAGTGAAATACTCCGTATGTCCTATAATAAGTAACACTTGTCTTTTTGGATGTCCCACAATAATTATGTCACTACTTTATTTGAAAATTTTTTACCTAAAATAATACAAAATTAATCAAAATCAGCTACAATACATCCATTATTTTTTCTCATAATTGCAGTAAACCCCACCATCACTAAAAAAAATATTCTTTCTTTATCAAATTCCACAAAAATTCAACACAAACATAAAATCTCGTGTCGATCAATTTTTTGTATTTATTATGGGACGGATGGAGTATTGAATACAGAGCAAATCTAGCTTTTCCCACCTCAAAATAATACAAGTTGGCCTATTCAATTCTCAAGTACAACAGGTGAGCCGCTCCACATCCTTCCTTTCCATATAAGACATAAGAAAGATATTCACAGAGGTATACAACAACAGCCAGGTTGATAACAAACAGACTCCAATTTACAATTCGTATCTTTTTCCAAAAGTTTTCCCGAAGGTAATCCTTTCTCAAAAGACCACAAACCAAGAGAACTATTTAAACCAACACGCATCAAACAACCAGCAGGCTCACGTAATGATAGCTCCGGATTCCTAGGGGTTTAACGTCATGACCTTAAGGCCCCAAAAACTTACATATCTGAAGCGGAGCCACACACTAGGCTTCAATTAATTATCATCATCGATATCTTCATAAAAATGAATGAAAAAATGGAAACAAAACAAGAAATAACAGAAGGAGCAAACATCTCAAAAACCAAAGCAGTTAAAGTGCACATTCAAAGTACACAAGGGACAAAAGTAACTAACAATCAAATCAAATTCGAGAAGATTTACCTTCCTGATGCTCATTGCTATCTCTCCCATGTAATACGAACAACTAAGAGTTAAGTTGCCTTCAGGTTGCATGTTATCTGGAGATGGAAATAGAGTCTTAAAATTCACTGGCATCACATACTAATTCAGTCTATTATAGATTTATCTCAACAAACAAACAAACAAACAAATAGATGATGCAACTACTGAACCTTTAAATTCACTTGGGCACGTCAAAATAACAATGCTCCCTTGACGATCTGAAACAACTGCCGCATCGGAATCCATGAGTAAACAATCTGCCACCAACCTCTGTCCAGGTCCAGGATCACCATACAGCAGTTCAAGTTTCTTTGCCTCCTGAGCCAAATAGAGAAATAACATGGGATAAACTGATAATAATTGGGAGATAATATAGTTCCTTGCTTGTTTATCCAAAATAGAAACTACTTAAATCCGCAACAAGTGATGCCAAAAAGCATCTCATGGTATTTTCTTGGGGATTTTCTTAGCAAGTTTATCCAAAATCAACATGAAGGGATAGCCTCTTAAAATATATCTTTGATGCCATCTGACAACAATTGGGAGATTGTCAGAGTCTCCTCCTTGAGTCCAGAATGAATGTTGCTCCAATAACATGCCCTTAATTACAATTATGTACTTCATTCATGTTGACTCCATACTTTTTAAATGCCCACGATACTACTTCTCACCTATCAATACCTTCCTATGTATCACCTATCAAGTGAATCCAAACTGATTCTGAGAAATTCAGGTGGATTCCAAAATCCTCCGTCCTCTATTTCCCATGATATCTTATCAGCCATCAACTGAGTACTACAAAGTTGATCAATCCTAGGCATCTCCTAATCTATTTATATATAGAGCTAATTTAGCCTTTCTTGATACCAAAGTTTGGTATACTTTAGTACCAAATTTGGTTGGTGATGCATTAATGACACAATATTTATTATTTACATTTAATGTATTTAATTTGTAATGTCTTTTTATTATCTCAAACATGTTGTTCTAATATTGGTACATATTTATTGCATTATTATAACATCATTAGAAGATAATAACCAATTAAATAGTTCAACACCATCATAAATAGAATTCTAAAATAAGATTTTCTATGTGATTTAAAATAGATTTATGTAGTTATCAATAATATTTTCTAATGTATATAATATGAATTACATAAATAATATTATAATAAATCAGGTTAAGGATTTGTTATTATAAACAGACATCGACACGTTCTCTCCATTCACATGCTCTTATTTCTAGGATCTAGTTTAAAAACTTCTGGCCACCTATGCCCAGCTACTTTCAAATCAACAGGATTTCAAATAAAAAACATTGACCATACTGAGTCAGAGAAAAATCTCTTCAGCATTATAAAGAAAACCACAACGAGATGAGAAAGGTAAGAATGACCAGCAATGTGAGATTGCAGGAGAAAGCTTTATAATCCCTTATGAAGCTTAGAGTGAGAGTGCAAGAATATCTGTGATCCCGTGTTCCAAAAATATTTCCTTTATTCTTCAAACGGATAACTGCATTTAATCCTTTGTATATGAATTGAAGCAGAAGCTTAATTTAGAAGAAACTCTGTTTTCATCTTGCTTTCAGAAGCTTTTAGAACTATCAGCGAATAGGAAGAAGCAAGCATTACCTCATGGTAAGAATAGAGAAGTATCCCATCCCGGCCATCACCAACAGCAATTCTAGTGACATTAGTTATCAACGAAAGTACAATGTGCCGTGTCCTAGCAGATGCAAACCTTCTAACTCTTTGGGGGTAATCATTTGCAAACCCACTTACATAGAACTGAAAGAAAGAAACAAGGGACCTCTTGAGTTGCTGCAAACAATACCTCATAAGCCAGAGCAACTGAAAAGTCAAGAGGGCCTGCACCTTACAGAATTACCAGCAGATGCCAAGAAGTAATGATTGAGGTAAGAACAGACTGAAAGAACCATTCCCGACCATATCTTCTGGAAAGCCAGACGTAGATGCCATGCATCTCCATCTTCAAGTTTCAAACCATCACAACTGGTGTCATCTGGACTGCTGCAATGGCTAGCATTAGAGATCTGATCAGCAGCATAGCCCGTGGCTTCGTAATATGGAGAAGCTTGTCGAGAAGATGAACTTGCTTTCGAGCGCACTGACACCGACCCACATTCTGAATTTTGTGAGCGCTCTAGGCATAGCACGACTAACCGCCCCTTTGCACTGAGTAGGAATTGCAGTTAGAACATAGTCGAACAAATTGGAATGCCAATATAAAGTCTCTAGTAATAACTAGTGTAGATATGTGTCATAAAAGTATATACAGAGTAAGCTCATCAATCCTGAGGACTGATGACTATTCACGGTCATCATGTGAAAACTGAAAACTCAGTGTGGATAGTCATGACAGTAGGTCGCTGTTAGATGGAAACCAAAGACTAGAGTCTTGTTTTATTCCTTCCATGCTCAACAGAACAAGAAACATAAGGAAGAAGAAGGTAATTTACTCTTCAGCTTCTCCATAAGGCATCATAGCTCGACCAGGAGACAAACTAGTACCTACAACCAATACAAGCACAGATCCAACCCGCACCAAGTCCATACATTTTCCAATTTCTCCAAGCTCAAACTTGAATGATGACAACAGGGACCCACTAAGAGGATCAATGCAACAAATATCTGATAAATCGTTGCTTAAATCAGTCCTCATAACCAACAACAATCTGCTGTCACTATGATACAGAACTTTTCGAGGAGTGCCTTCAAGTTTAAAGTTCTGCACATTGACACCGCTCTTGTATTGCAGCATCTCCACCTACAACATCAAAATGTACACAATAAGTTTTAGCCCTTTCCGATAAAATGTAGATGATGACTCTAATTCATCTATCGTTTGTGCTTGAACTTGTAATATTCGGATGGAAACACAGACCTATTACTTTTGAAAGAAGAAAAACACACTTGAGTTGGAGCAATCATTAAAAAGAAGGCAAGAAAAATGTATACGCTTGTATAAGTTTGAATAATGCTGTGTTTCCACAACTACTCTGTGCTCTCTGCTCATAGGCATAGAACTGATAAAAGTAAAGTATTATAAAAGAAGCCAGCTTTATCTACTATCTCGTAAAAAAGAAAATGCATGGAGTTGCATCAAAGTGCTTCCATGCCTTAGACAACCAAAATGCAGAGTACTAAAACCCTTGCATAAAGAAACTAATATTGTTCAAGCCGAGGACACAGAACTCATGCCGCCCACGGCCTGCAATCTCACAAAAAGAGTGCGAAACCAAGTCCTTGTCCCTTTACAAAGACCAACCATAATCAAACCATCAAATAATGATGCACTTCCCTCTTAGTATCTAATGTTTCTGTACTGAGAAGGGTGATATGCAGAAGAAGAGTGGTAAGCACAATGGCCTAACTTCACTATGCAGATAATCTGGCCAAATTAATGTAATGGGGAAAAAAGGAGGTCAGTAAAAAAGGGGGGAAAGAACGATTGAGTAGCACATGAAAAATGTTTACAGAGACCTGAATTTTTTTACAGATAAAATATCCGGTGATCTGTAAAAGACTAAAATAAAATGAGATGGAAGATAGGGTCCAAAACTGATCCTCAACTAGAGAAAAAACACAAGGAAATATCTTACCAGGTGTAAACTATTGTCCGAGACGAACAGAAGTCCCTTGGGACATTCCGCAGAACAAACAGTGGTCACATGTGTTGAAGGTTGAAATGACAAAGAAATATATGAAAGGCTGTGCCTTGCAGTTTGGACCAACCAAGGCCTCTCACTGAGTGCAATTATGTCTGTATCCACACAATCCATCAGCGGAACAAGGGAAACAGGTGCAACACCGATGCGCCTTATTGCTATTAATTGTAGAAAAATAGGATCATTGTCCTTGGGCTTCTTTGAGGAACTTGTCCCACTCGCTACTCCAGTAGAACTTGAAGCTTGAAACTTCCATGCGTCTACAACCGATGACGGACTGGATGAACTCCTATGGCTAGAAAATTCAGATGAGGGCATTGCGGAGGGCGTCGGCCACTCAAAGCGGAGTAACATGCCATTCCTTAATCCAGAAAGGACATAATATATCGACTAGAACAAAACTGACATCTTGAGGAATGCAACCGGCGATTGCAGTTCCGATAGTGCTTGTCAGTGAGATTATCCCCACAGCATCAACTCTTATGCCATGGCCAGGTAAATAAGATAGAATTTCCACTGACGGCTTGTGCGTACCAATTACAAGGGTATACCCGCCGTTTGGAAGAGCATTTATATAGCTACTATCTGATGGAAAGTATGAAGTCGATTTTTTCTTCACAACAGGATTTTGAGTTAGATATACGCACGAAACTTCATTCTGAAGTCTCACATGCTGCATCTCATACACTTCATAATGATACAATGATAGTGATTTCACACCAAGAAGTATAAGGAAGCAAGGATTTGAAGTCGCCACGACAATCAAGTCACGTGTGACAGACCCCAGACTGATGCCAATTGCATTAGGGGACCACGATGCGCACACAGGGGAAGGTAGAGGAACTCCCTCAGAATGGGCTACTACAGTCGGCAAACAAAGTCTAACAGCATTTTGATGGATCTGAACCAGCATACCATCATTCAGTAGCCCCACATGCCAAAGTACATACATCAGATTGGAACCCAACAGAGTCAGTGTCATCACTAAAGCTTAAGCCCACTGACAACACTCTCGTCTGTTCAACAAATGACAGCACAAGAAAGGAATGATGAGGATCAATCAACTTCATTCTGATTGTCAGATATCAGTTACTCCTTGGTAAACCGAAGCTGTCCTCACTAACCTTTCTACGCTCAAACCACTCCTGATAATTCTCAATGATCCCTCTGGTGCCAACCAGCAGCAAGCAAAAATTTGATTGTGCTTCTCATTATGATAATCCACCAACGGCATGTCTAAGATTGGTGCACTATTTTGAATGGTACTTGTATACTCCAGCTTCCCACCATTCAATTTCAGGACCAACCCATCTCCCATCTCCACAATTGCAGCCAGAAAGCCCCCTTCAACCCAAAGCAAGGACTTGCACGGAAGACCTTGATGCAGACAATCAGACAAATATACTTCAGGACCATCAGGGCGAAGCGAAATCTCATACATGAACATTTCTCCTGTATCCATAGAGAATATCATCCTACGATTATTTCCAGTCCCTGGTTCCCAACTCCATGAACGCACATATTTAGGGATATACTTATAGTCGATCAAGTAACTGTCAACATTCATTGGATCATCTTTATGAGTATCCATTCGTGGATCCTGCAGTTCTAGCAAAGCATTAGCAGCAATAAAGCCTTCAACATCACCATCAGGCTCAACTACAATAGGGATTGGAGTGTTTAAGCTTGTTCTATATACACAAACTGGCCTGAGAGCATCATTGAGATCCATTACAAGGGCATATCCGACCCTGAACAGAAGAGCCAATCCAAAGGATTGAGGAACTTCTACAACGGTAAGAGCTAAAGGTCCAGCTTCCAAATACTGCGAGAGGACATGAAAACTATTTTCTTTAACAAGCCATCTCAATAGCAGCAATGTATTCAAGAATGAAACCCTCCTGCCAAGATGTAAGAGAGAGAATAAAAATAAAGAACGAGATGATTTGACATCCCTACATACAATATTGCATTAAAATATTGCACTTCATTCTATTATTTTCAAATTGACAAGGGCCAACCAGGCACATCAGGTCTATTTAATATAATGATCACAGTGATACTAACAATTTAAGCAACCCTTGAGATGAAAATAATCAAAATATCAAAACAGGTAGAATCAAGGTTTTTTAACTTAATTAAGTTCAGGCCTAGGGCACTACCATGTCAGTCCTACATTCTGAAATCATGATTTTACATTTTAAGTGACTAATTGCTCGAGACATTGATAGATTCAAAAAAAAAGTCCCAAAGCGATTCTGCAGGTTGGTTGAAAACCTAACTGAAAGATAGGTGGCACAAAGTTAGCCCACCCTCCAAGAAATTAAGTTACAAACACGGTCTTAAGTCCCACCCACCACCTTTCTGCTTCTTGAACTATGACACCTCTACATGGTACTGCGGACAGTGATGACTCATGCTGCATAACTCATGTTACCAGACGCCTCAAACGCATTCCCGTGGGGACATCCCATACAAATTTCTTGGGCATCCTAACCTCGAGATCGTGATAAATATGATCATTTTACACCTTTAGGCAAGCAAAAGGATTTATGCAAAACTCAGCATCCCACCAAGGACATGTATAAACTAAGAAGATCCATAAAAACAATCACTACAGATGCTAACAAATAATTATACCTAGTCAAGACAATGGCTAGGATAGGACTATGCGCCTTACTTGACTGACTCAGCTTATCAGAAATATAGCACATGCTCCATATTGTACCCGATACACAGCTTTTCTGTGTTCTTCTAGTCACGGCATCCTCATCGACTTCGGGAGGATAAGTTATTCTCTGTAGTAAGAGACAATTATCAAATTGCACCTGATGAGTACTGAAGCACGAAATCAGATAAATCCTGACTTTAACTTCCCGTTCTATTAGGAATCTTAAAGAACTAAATCGATTTTCTAATTAAGGTTCAAATACACCATAAAGACCACAATGACAGCAAGTGCTTCAGCCAACACGTGTTGTATCTGTCTAAGAGAGGAACTTAAATACTCATAAACAGAAGCATGAGATTAATCCACTAGAGATACCTTGTCGACGACATCATCAGAATAGCTTCTTGACATTGAGAATAGGGTCACTTGCTTTTCATAAGAACCAACAGCTACAAAAGAGCCACTACAGGAGAGAAGGCATAAGTTAATAAAACAGGTCTCTGCAGAAGAAATTAGTCATTAGAAGCATCCATGTGAAGTGGTATTACGTTGAACTTCTCATAAAGAAAAAGAGGAAACAATTTGTGGTTGAATTCAATGGTGCAACATCTAGATTCACTTAGCAGACAGAACCACAGTGGGCCATTCTTCATAATCAATATACAACAGCGACGACCATGACTACCAAGTATTAAGGTTCTGGAAGAAGGCGAAATATGCATACCCTTATCTTTGTTGTGAACAACAAAGAGATTGTTTTATTTAGATTCAAGAATTATCAAGAATGAAGAACCAACAAAAAAAAAAAAAACTCATGATGTTTCTTTTGCACCTCAGAAAACTCCAGCAAAAAAATCTGGGGTAAAGAGAACCTTCTGATATATATATAAGCACTGGCAATTTTTTGTCACACTTCTTTAACATGGCATAGATATTTATGTCCACTGCTGAGATTGTACTCTCTTCATGGCTATTTGGTGCTATATGCTTCAATTTGCGCAGTAGATCAATTAATATCATAAATTTGAACCAAGATATTTGCCCTTTCTTTTATTGGGCTTCCATTAGCTCTGTCAGGATGAGTAGCGATTTTGATTGGGCACCCTCCTTCATCCCCAACGAAAACAGAAAGATAATTTTCCACATCAGATGTAGTAACTAGTCATGGAAACTAATTTATTCATGTGATGGAATGACCTACGATCATATTTCATTCCACTACTGACATATCACCAATGTGCAAATAAAAGCACACACCTGGAATCCACGGCTAGCATTCTTCCAAAATCAGATAATTGAACATGTGTAACTGCAAAGAACCTACACCCACAATTAGCGAAAATGAAAGCAAGTTCCTTTCTGATATAACCAGCTAATCACCTGACCTAAAGGCTAAATTTAAATTTTGATCCATTATATCTTCACTAAAAAATAGAGGATAAAACAGATAAAAGTGAAGAATCAAACCTGTGCATTTCTTTGGAAAATGGAAGGAACGATAACTTAGCAGAATCTGAAAGAACAACCAAAAGGTCCCTCCTGGACATCTGAAAGGGAAAAATACCAAAGGAATTCAGGAAGACCGAAAGAATACTTCAGAATGAGAGCAGGAAGCATTCTCCAAAAACAAGTGTGAAGTGCCATGAAAAGGAGATGAGTCAAACGGCATGCTAACCTCAATGTGGTCACGTGATTTACTTTTCCATCGAAGGACTGCCAAGTCCTTTATCATGCCAAACACAGGCTGCTCGCATACAGATTGAACAATTCCATCGTCCCCCATGATTACAAACTCAATCGAAGTTTCCTGCATTAATTCCATTTATATTTACAAGTTAAATTCGAGGTCAAAAAAATATGGAAGTAGTACAGTTGATAGCACCCAACTCGTACATATAGATCAACTAGCACCACCAACTAATTCCAATGCATGGTACTAGAAGCAACATAAGAGATAAGAGTGAAAGTCTCACAATTTCAAATTTTTTTCTACCACAGGGACTTCAATGCCAAATATACCAAATTAATCCAACCACAGCACAACCGAAAGCCACAGGCCATAAAGCAGAAACACATTCCATCTGCATTTCATCTCTGTTTATGTTTCTATTTTCGTCAAACTACCAAGCATCCAGCAAACATAAGCCCAATTAAAATTGTTGTTGAGCTCCTAACATCTATTTGACCCACAAGGAACTCAAAGCTTTCCTAGCTCCTAACATCTATTTCCCCTTCCAAAAGAATGCACCTGAGACTCATTCAAGGAGAAACAAGCTACTTGCCACGCAAACCACCAAGATTTCATCTTTGTAGAGAGGCTCACATTGGAATTCAGAAAATCTTGTGTCTAATATATGTAGTTCATCTGTCACTCCTCTTATCGTCAATTGGCTTTAAGACTGAAGCTCGCACTTCTACAATCCACTTTTGATTTTCAATGTACAATGAATTATATTCATTTAACTTCAATTCCACGTTTCACCTTCTTCTTTCCCCAGTATCCAACTTCAATCCCATGCTTCACCTTTCACCTCCGGTATCCTATTTCTATTTCTATCAGTTAGATCTCAATATTTTCAGCATCAATACCAATCATCTCCAAACCACACAACACCACCTCACCACCACACTCTCTCACTCTATCAATTCCATCACACAGATATTAATTCTTCTACGAATCGAGATGAGAGCGCACAAAAAAGGCGTTCCATACACAAACACAAATCGAAACCTTTACTTTGCCGAAGACTATGTCGGAGGAATCGGGAGATCGGAAGCATCCTCGGACGACCTGGAGGATGACGCCGCTGCGAACGAGGCTCTTGGCGCGGAAGTGGACGGCGGCGCCGGAGTTCGACGCCGAGGGATGACGCGATTGCGCCGCCGAGGACGATGGGGACGATGATGATTCCTCTTCCGTCACCGCCATCGAGGGGAAAGAGAGAGGAGAGAGGAGAGAGGATGAGTCGAGCGTCGAAGCGGTGAGCGTGTGCTTGTCCCGGTATAGGAGGACGGATGTGCGGCATCTGACAACGATACAAAAATTTAATTTTTTTTACGGTGAAATTATTATAAGAGGGGATAATAAATATATTATAATTTTTTAATATTAAAAATTATAAAATTATAAATATGTTGAAATAATCTAAAAAAATATTAACATATATATTATGGGACGAAGGAAGTATATATTTTACAGTAAATTTGATCTATAAAAATAGATTTTGTTACTGTAACACAATAATCTTAACAAATAACCCTATTTTAGATTTTGTCTCGACCTAAATGAATCATATTGATCAATGCTTCATACTCAAATTGAATTGTAGAATCAACTTATTGCATAACGCGAACTAGTTAAAGCTACATGATTCAAGCGTACATGTTAAATAATGATGAATAATATCGGTGTTAAAATTTTAATATTAAAAGGTTTATCAAGATAAAACCTTAATTTGCATTTTTAGAATAAATATGTTACTAGTAGTAGTATTTTTCATGTTAATCATAAGCTAAGGTATGATGCTGATAAATCCAGGTCAACTTGCACAAACTTGTTTCAAATCTTGTTCCCAATGTATCAGAAAAATAAAGAAAGTACTGTGAAGAGCCAAGGTTCCATAGACAATAGTGAAGCGCCAAAGAGGTGCCAAATATGACGCGCATCAACGACGGCTAACATTACGGAACAGTTCTAGAGAAATTGAAGACAATGTCAACAAGACATCTACATCAGCATCAAGTGAATGATCATCTGCTCTATTTGTTCTAAAGGCCTCCGGAGAAAGCAGGTTCAGTGATCTTTTTCGTTATTGCCCGTCTAAGGTAACAAGTGCTTCCTTCAGAAGTCTCTGCGCCTCTTCTCTCCTCCTAGACAAGAAATGTAAATTTGCACAACGATTCAGAATACA